>JAFIRS010008979.1:0-13085 GCA_018342105.1 Gonioctena quinquepunctata | reverse complement strand
TTGTTAAAAATTTTACTTCGGTTTTCGTTAACATTGCCCCAATCAACTGTTCGTATGGTTTTCTGATAGAATCCATTATCACCCTTTTAAAATTTTTGATAAGTACCAAAAAACTCATCAATATCCCGGGGACCTCAAGCCCAGTCATTTTGTGTTTCCTATCTGTGCAAATATATTTGACAATTTGTTCCCCTAAAACCCACAGAATAATTTGTGAATAAAAATACATTTTTCTGACAGATAAGGCGAGAAAAAAATTTGGGTTTTTTCACCCCCTTTTGGAAAAACCCAATGGTTAAATATGCTTTTTTTAAACGTTTATTGCTAAGAAAAAGAAATTTTAACCATCGGTTAATTTTTTCCCTATTAAAACCCCAAGGGGTTTAGGGCTTAGAAAGAAAAAAATTCGACTTCTAGCCTATCTGAAAACATTTCTAACGATACTTCCTTTAAACCATTCCCCCAAAGATAATTGCAAACTCATTATTCCATATATGAAATGGTTTTCATGACGATGAATCAACTCATTTTCTCATATCTACCAGTGAACCGAATAAACTCTTCTAAATTTTTCGGTGAGCCCCTGTGTACCACCGGAAGGGTTGGCATAGTTGGTTGTTTTTGCCCATGATAACTTCTTTTCTGTTTTTTTTTGTCTCCCCAGAGATTTGAATACTTCCCCCTTCTCCTATTATGCTAGTCAGAGGGGGTACTTTTTTTTTGGAATCTTTTTTACTGAGATAATTGTGGGGAGTTACATAGTTAGGCTCGTGGGGTCGGCTTTCATTGGTTGGGAACGGGTGGTTTGGGTCTGAAAAAACTGATTTTCCAATTTTATCTCGTGAGTATTTGAAATTATTATAGCCTTCGATTAGCATCTGTTGTAGCGCATTCCTTTTTTCTTCGAATATTCCCCCCCGCTCGATTCTTTGAAACGTAGCTAAACGAGTTTTTTGGGAAAGTTCAATGGGGTTGGAATTCTTGCTAGCAGGCGTAAGACTTATTTCTCTCACGGGGGTTCCCCAAACGGTCGCGCTAGAATGCAGTGTGGTGCTCTTACTTTTTTTAAATTCCCGCGGAGTAAGAAGGCGTTGTGTAAAATTTTATGGGAAATGAATCATTGGTCTAGGTGAGCGATTCGTGATTCAAACCTAAAGTGAGTGATGTTTCTTTGACTTTCAATAACAGAGATGTTATTCCGAATATACTCAGGACTTGGTTGTTTTATTCGAACGGAAAAAAAGTAACTTTGTCCGCAATTATACAAAACTGTTCATATCTTATTTTTTTATCATTCATTCCGTTACCTCGAAAAAATTTAATATTGTAAAAATAAATTAAAAACCTTTTTTTTCTTTTCTTAACCAAAGCATCACCCACTAAGAACTGCATTGCCGCTTAAACAATCATATACACGAACAATATACGAAACGCAATATCTCTTTATGTATCCATATAGATTCTTCAAGTATAACTGATCTGGAAAAGTGTATAGCATTATTTAACTACTTGCCCCTCAAACTTCAGCCAACGGTCAGCTGGGAATTTATTTTCCGTGTTTTTCTACCCACTGATTCCTTCTAACTCCTTAACTAAATGCATTCTAATTATCGTGCCACTAATTCAGGAAAATCTTATTTTATACACTCTCAAACTTTGCAAGTAATTTAAAAAAAAAAATTACCCAGTTAGTATAGTTGCTCAATCGTTTGATATGACGATGGATGTGTGATCTGCAATGAATAACAAATTTTATTTAAATCGAAACGAACTCTACCTAGAAAAAATATCGGTACTCATTGAAATGTAAACAAACAATGGAATTCTTTTTGTTAAAAAAATCGATATTGATCATCGTTCAATTTCTTGTCAAACGATTTCAATACAGATATCTTCCGAGAATTCAGTCTAAACTAGATTCCCTACTTTGAATCTTCTGGTTGACTAATCCAAAAATATATTCCACCCTTGTTTTATCTTGCATGCTTGTAATATTTCAGAGGATGCGTTTGTTATCAAAACATAAAATTTTACAGGAGAATTTGTCAATATTCTTATTTCTCAGGCAAAATCACCTTATCATATCAAAGGAATTCCGCCATTTTCCAAGACTGAAGTATATTACAGAACATACACCACATCCACGTATTTACGTCGTTTGGGTTTGCGCAACGTTTTTTTAAGAAAAGTTTACCAAGTTCTTTAACATTGATATCCACATTATAGTAGCACGTCATTTATAACGATGACGTTCTCCAATCCTATGTTATTTTTTTTTTTTGACCAAGTACTCTATGCATGATATTCTTCTGATACACGTCAGACAATGGAAGGAATTGCAATAACGTAATTTTTCGTTTTGTACGACTGGAAATGTTTAATTTAGGGCTTTGCATGTTGCCCCCTCATTTGAATGTTTTTTTTCTGAGTTTAAATAATATAATTTAATTCGCACCGGGTAATGAGTTCATTTTCTAGTGAATTGAATGTTCTTTGTATTTCTTCACAGCTCTCAGCATGAACCGCTAAAGTCATGTCATCGGTATGGAGAACCACATAGTTGCTGCTCATATGGAAGTCCCAGATCCATCGTATGAAAAGTTTGACCGATGCTCGTTGATATCCAACAGACATATTTTTTTCGAACGAATGTATGGTATTGTAAACGACAAAAAATCTCCACGGAATCCTTACGAATGACGTTCCTTCCGATTACGTTGTGGTCAATAATATCAGATGCTTTCGACAAGTCGTGAAAGAGGCGAAGTGCTTCAACATAATTTTCCTTTATTTAGTGGATCATACATATATTGACAGAATTTTCAAGAACTCTTGACGATTCCAGGACAAAGCCCATTTATTCCAAGAGTATTCCAGAATTGTTTACAACTAAATACATATAGATTCCCCTGAAAATATGAACAGGGGAGTTGAAATCTGATGAACTTTAGTCACTATTTTCCATTGTTCAAGATAACTTTTCGGAGGTATTCATGTTGAAAAGGAAAACATTATCAATAGAATATTGAATAGAAATATTTTTTGCGGATTAATATATCCACGATAAAAATGAAGTAATATTACCCTTTTCTAACATATGGGGCTTGGCGTAACGAGCCTGAAAAGGTGGGTGTTCCCGTCAATAAAAAAAAATGGATAGTCTGGAAACAGTTCACTGTTTCCATTCAAATGTTTCAAACTCTTATGTGGTAGCTTCTTAAATGATTGTTTTGAAACAATCGCTGCAATTGGGAAGGCATAGTAGTAGTAGTAGTGGTAGAAATCGGTAGAATTATAGCAGCTCATACAAGTTTATAGAATGAAAAAAAGGAAAAACATAGTGGTACAGAGGTGAAGACACATTAAAATTCGAAGACCCAAACTTCTCAGGTGGATAAAAATTAAATAAAAAAATATAATAATATATTTTGTAATTGGGAATAGGCATATAAGATCAGTCCTGTCATTTCAACATTTCCAGGATTCCTGGGAACTGAAAATGTAGATAGTCTTGCGAAGAATAGAATCAATGTGTTTTTTTTAATAATTTTTGAAAGAGTTGTGGAGGAAGTCTTTCAAGTAAAAAGTGAATTATTGTAGAGATTGGGGTTTAGCGAGTTATTGCGTGATTTTTCCAGTTTAAATTTCTGAGTCCTCATATGGTTACCAGTTCTAGTTGGGTAGCGATGGAAATATGCTTTTTTCAGGTGCATGTTTCCTTTAATATATTTCCAGAAGGGTGTTGTAGATGAAATAACATGAAACTGACATAATTTTAAATCTTATAAAGAGAGGCCTACAGCAATCACATCTGACGGCACCTGTAAGAATTCAAATAGCCGTCTTTTGAAGTATGAGAATTGTTAGAAATATGTGCATGAAATAGATAGAAATATGCTGTCCTAAGAGCATCGATAGTATGGACTGGGTTCATTCTTCTAAGCATGAACATAACACTCGATTGTTGCTTGCCGAGGTCCTGTATGTGGCTGGCCCATGATATATAGTCGTCAATATGCACACCTAATAATTGTACATGACTACCATGAGGTATTTCAGAGTGTGAGAAAATGGTTGTATATCGTGAAGTTAAACAAATTTAGAATGAAATATCCATGAATCTTTTTTACACAACCTAACTCTGTGACTCACACTCTCTATTCAATATTCATAGTTTGTGCTCATATGAGAATTTCAGATCTATCGTATGAAAGTTTGACCGATGGTCGTTGATCTCAACAAACATATTTTTCGAACGAATGTATGGTATTGTACACGATAAAAAGTTCTCCTAACGAATAAAGTTTCTTTTCGATTATGTTGGGGTAAATAATATCAGATGCTTTCGACAAGTCGTGAAAGAGATAGAAGAATGCTTTAACATACTCTTCTTTTTTTCAATGTATCATACAAGTATCGACAACATTTTCAAGTGACCCTCTTGATGGATTTGCCTGGACAAAACCCATTTATTCCGAGAGTATTCCAAAATTGTTTAAAAATAAATACATATTGATTTCATGGGAAATATAGACAGGGTGTTCATGAAATAAAACACGACTCAAAGTTAAACTTCAGTCACTATCTCCTATCGTTCAAGATAACTTTTTGGGGGTATTCATGTTGAAAAGGAAAACATTATCAATTGAATATTGAATAGAAGGATTTCTTGTGAATTGACATATTCACGATAAAATGAAGTCATTACCGCTTCTTTAACATAGTGAGGGCACTTGCGCGTAACGAGTAGTGAAAAGGTGGTTTTCCGGTCAATAAAAACAAGTGGATAGTCTGGAAAAAGTTTACTGTTTTCATTCGATTGTTTCAAACTCTTCAATAGTAGCTTTTCAAATTATTTTTCTGAAACAATTGCTAATATTGGGAAGGCATAGTAGTTGTAGTAGTAATTTATTCGACTATATTTCGGTACAATTATAGCAGCTCATACAAGTTTGTAGAATAAAAAAAAACATAGAGGTTCAGTGGAGCAAACACATTGGAATTTGATGAGCAAAACTCCTCAGATGGATACAAGTGAAAAAAAAAATATAAAAATACATTTTGTAATTTATATGATCAGTTCTGTCATTTCAACATTTCCAGGATTTCCGAGATTTGAAAATTTAGATAATCTTGCGTGGAATGAAAGCAATGTGTGAAAAAAATGTCTTCTTTTTCGAAGAGTTGTGGAGATCTTTCAAGTATTCAGGTAAATTATCGTAGAGATTGAGGTTAAGCGAGTTATTGTGTGATTTTTCCAGTCTAAATTTAGGGTTATCAGTTCTAGTTGGGTAGCGATGAAAATATGTGTTTTCTAGGGCATGTTTCCTTCAATGGATTTCCAAAAGGGTGTTTTGGATGAAAGAACATGGAACTGACATAGACATAATTTCAAATTTTATAAAAAAAGGTCTACAGGAATCATATCTATTGTCACCTGTTAGAATTCTTATAGCCTTTTTTTGAAGTATGAGAATTGTCTTGGCATGAGATGATGCTCCCCAGAGAATTATTGAATTAGAAATATGTGCATGAAATAGAGAGAAATATGCTATTCTGAGAGCCTCGACGCTAACGACTGGTTTCATTCTGGTAAGCATGAACATTACACTTGATTGTTTCTTGCTTAAGTGCTGTATGTGGTTGACCCATCTAAGATTGTCGTCAATATGCACACCTTATAATTTTACATTACTACCGTGAGTTATTTGAGAGTGTGAGGAAATGGTTGAATATCGTGAAGTTAAACCAATTCAGAATCAAACATAATTATCAATGAATTTTTTTCAAAAAAATACACAACCTATCTCTGTGACTCTCACTTTCTATTCAATATTCATTTTTTTTTTCTTTTCAACATGATCATATTTTACTTGATTTGTTTGAAAATATGAACAGGATGTTCATAAAATCAGATTTGGAATCATCTGCGACTGAAAGATTAACTTTAGTCACTATTTTCCATCGTTCAAGGTAACCTCTTGTGGGGTATTCAACATAATATTTCACCTTAGATGCACTGATGATGACACTGATTTCTTCACCTAACACCGTCTAAAATCACCCATGATGGAGAAACCTCCTTTTTTGAAAATATAATTCATTTAACTAGTATCAAGGTAAGTTGATAATACCCCTGAGTATAGGTATCGATGTATAATGAATGCTAAAGGTTTGGCAATACTTTTCATTACTTTGACAGGGATACAGTATATTCCAGCTGAATTTGTATTATTATTGAACTCTTTGCATCTAGCATGACAACTTAGAACTTACTATGAATTACCCACCCCCTATCATCGTTATTATTGCCTACAGAAAACAAAGTTAAATGATAAAGTTGTGTAATTATGACTGAATTTTGATAAAATACTACCAAAAATACAGTAGTGTGCAGATTTCAGGGGATATTTTTTTTGATAGGATACCCTGCATATCATTGAATTTTTGGAATGATCTTTTTTCCAGAAAATTAGTATATGTTACCCCTATCTCATATGGTTCTTGAGTTATTAAACATTGGATAACTTAGACTAGTTGTTAGTATGGAAGTTAACATTTTTAAAGTAGGCTATGAAAATGACAACTATAATATGTCTGTTTAGTGACATTTTTTTGATAGAATAATCAAAATGGAGAAAACATTATATATATTAATACAAAAATAGATACCTAACAAAGATTTATTTAGGAGATTTGAATAACATGTTAACTCATAAAAGATGTTCAATGTGTCTAACATTATTGTCAAGAATAATTGATAACGTGATTTGTTGAAAATATAAACAGGATGTTCATATAATCAGATGTGGAATCATCTGCGACTGAAAGATAAACTTAAGTCACTATTCTTCAATTCACAGAAAAATATTTCTATCAATATTCAATCGAGAATGTTTTCCTTTTCAAATTGATAACGTCTTCTCACATTTGAAAGTGCATTGGAAATTGCTTCATTATTGACATTCAGATTCTCTATTTCAAGTTGAATCGAGTTGAATATTATAATCAACAATGTCTTTTGAAAATCCCCAGAAAAATGAATCCATAGGGGTCAAGTCCGGACTATTTGGTGACCATTTGATGCTTCCATTATTTCCTATCCATATTGGGAATATATTATTCGAATGATTTTGAAGGGGTAGGACACTATGCGGGGTTGCCACATCTGGCATCCAAATCATACTGGCAATCTCGGCTTCCAAAAAATTATGTAAATGGAAATTGTCTACTTCTGGGTTGAATATTCTTGATGGGTTACTTCTCTTAATATATATTCATAAAATATAGGGCCAACAATTTTACTTCAACAAATTCCGCACCACACACTAACAGTTTTTCTTCCTATTTTATTTATATGTTTTTCCAATCTTTTGCTGTTGCCTTCCTTCCATCGACCTTCGATGTTTCCTATTGAAAACTCCCGCCATAGAAAATGATGACTCATCAGTCCATAATATTTTAGTAATATAATCGGGTTCTTCATTAAAATTTTGGCAAAATTCCAGCTTTTTTCTCTTATGAGTCACTGTTAAAATTTCATATGGTTCGTGGTTGTTTTTTTTTCCAAAAACTTTTACCTAATTGATCGGCTTCATTTTTCAAACTACATTTGGAATTTTCTAAGGAATAATAAAATGTATGGAAAAAGTCTATTCGCGAATTAATATGGATAGGCTTACCTTCGAGATGGAGCAGTATATTCAGTTGTTCTATCTGGTTCTCTTGTTGAACTATACGTTTTTTTTTTCTGGAACTGAAGGTTTGATTCATCTCTTAGTGAATATTTTTGAATGTATTTTCTGGTGGTGTTGGACAGTTTTGATATATAATCATAACAACATGGCGTCAAAGAGGGGGTCGGCCGAAATTAAGCGAACCTACCCCCTCATTGGACGTAACTCCAAACTCTCAATAGACAACAAAATAATACTTCATGAACAAATAATTAGACCTGCTGACATTCACTCGTCCAGTGTTCTGTAGCATTTCCAAGTTTCAGATTCTGAGATCGGAGAGGCTACAGAACAAGGTATTTTGTCTAATCACAAACAGTAACACATACATTCGTCTGGATGCTCTGCACGAGCTAGCAAACATAGAGTCTATTACAGAATTTATAAACAAAATTTCCGAAAAATTTCTCAGATTTCACACAGCATATCAACTGAAAACATCACGAATATAAGGGCGAACGACTTATTCAGAAAACATGGTATAATATATCGAAATCTGGATATCTTTCAAGAAACAATGTTATCACATTTCACTAAATAATATATATCACAGAGGAAACAACCAGGCGGTTGAAGTATCGGAGTGGTAAACTTGGGATCCCTGGTACTCGATACCACATGAATTCAAAATAGAGATTATTGTTTGTTTTTGATTTCAACATATACAGTGAAACATAAAAGGGAGCCACCCTAGAAAAACAGAATTTTCTTCAAACTGTTTTTTTTTAAATTATGTTTTAAAAAATTCAGTCATTTAGTCATAAAGTCAAGTTTTGTCAACAAACGAATTATTTCAAATCGGTATACAAAACACTCACCTTAGCGTGCAGGAGCTGGGTTTATAAAATTTCCATTTTCTGAAAATCCACATGTAAGTATGTACCTCCCTGCACAACCTGTCGCCATTTATGAGAACCAATATCCATAAATCTAGGAATCGACTCATGAATTCGATATATCCTCGAAATCTCAACTATAGTCCCAATAATTCATTCTATACGAGTCATTCATCAATAAAGATTGTCAAGGAATCCTCATACTCACTATCATTCCCGAGATTTTTTTATATATCCTACCACTGCCTTCGACGGAATGACAATTGCGATTTTCCAGAAAAGACACTCCATTGAGACCGAATAACAAACTACATACATAATGTATGAATGTTGGGAGAGCCGTCTTGAGTTATCGCCGAAGATTCTATTGATCTTTCCATTACACTAACAAAAAATGTGTCACATAAACGATCGTCGAGTTCAGTCCTCTGTGGTGTCGTTCCACACCGTTCGAGATAACAGTGATAAAATGAAAAACTGCCGCAGATTTTTCAAGATCCAGGCGCATCAGAACACGATATTGGGAGTTTCCAGAGGTGCAAAAAACGTCGAACATTAAATCATGTTCGGGAGTTCGGAGCCTCTCATTACTGGAGTAATTTCGTTCATGATAATCGAGTAACAACAGAGTATTGATTATGAATGTTTCCCATTCTTGATATTTGTACGCAGAAGTGAGAGTGATTTAGAAGCCGAAAATTTATACACTCCTTCATTTCTGCCAATGCATCAACTGAAGTCAACAATGCATTAAGGTGAATGTCCCAATTATCGACACAATAGCGTGTTCATGAGAATGACGAATACTATTCGAACTCAAAGGGAATTCTTATGTGGTTGTAATATTCAGTTGAGGAATCTTTGTAGCTTCAATTTCAATGGACTGACAAAAAAACTGATCATAAAATAGTAAAATGATTCAAATTAAGTAACTGAAAACACAAAGCAGATGTCCCAATTTTCGACACCTGAAAAATGTGAATAGCCTATCACCGACATGTATAAGGACCAATTTACGACACTGTGAAAAATCGAGAAAGGGCAACATTGCTATGTTTATATTTATTGTGAATAAAACATTATAAGAAAGTTTTATTCTTATCTATAATGAATAGAACAGTATAAAAATATTCAAAAAAAAAAACAAAAAACCAACTGACATGAAAGTTCTTGAATAAAGTTAAGAAATATAAATAAAGAAAATCTTTGGTACAAAATCAATTTCGTGGAACTATTTTCTCCATTCCAGGTACCGGAACAGCCTTCTAGAAATTTTTTAAATGTGGAGTTGAATGGAAATTGTATATAACCAATTACCGTCACATTAATGTTCCGACAATCGATATCGTGAAAGAATGGAAAATAAAATTATCAAACTGAATTATAATCGAATGTCGATTGATGTTGATGGACGTTTTTAATATTTTTTGAGCAGATTATCATAACTGAACTGAAATAATAATAAATAGTTTTCCATAAAATTGGTAATTGAACCTTATGTATTGAGTCTTGATCACTGACAGAAGGTTACACCATTCATCGATAAAGAGTTGCACGTAGTATCGACAATAAGATTTTTGTACTCCTATTTGATAATTTTCAAAGAAAGAGTATGTCGATAATTGGTACACAGAAAATTGCGGGTCTATTGAATATAATAACAAAACAATTATTTGGAGAAACATTAAATTTGAGTTTTGGATAGCAAGTCAAAAATCATTCCTTTTATCGACACTTATGTATACACTGTGTCCGTAAAGTATGGAACAAATTCATTTTTAGCTAAACAGGTCATTTTAAGAAATAATCCTGAAACACGTCGATTTTTGATGTTAATTTACCGTATTTTAAAATAATAATCTAATATACAGGGTGAATTACGTTCGAGTAATGACGTCACCGTCATTTTTTTTAAATGGAACACCCCCATTTTGTCTCAATTTTCAGATTACTCTAGCTGAGCTGATTCCAAAAATGTATCACATGTTGATTCCAATTGGTACAGGGTGGACAAAAATACAATAGTTTTGTGTGTGCTCATAAAGTAACGCGTAACACTCTTTATTAGGTAAATTAACAAAATTATCAAAATACTTATTGTCTAGCGGCAATTGGTTTAAATTTAACACCCCGTAGTTTGCTACATGTTAAGAGTAATAAAAATGAGCTGTTTCCAAACATGTTTGGTATTTGTGGTCTAGCAGACAGAATATGACAAAAAATATTTCTTATCTATTTATAAAAAACATCGTCGTCTACTTTTTTGGGAAATGTCATTATTTGTTTAGTAATTTATTGATGTTCAGTGACAGTTTAGTACTACAATATTTTTGGTATTCGTGAATATTTGAATGATTGCTTAGATTTAATTGGAAGTAGAAATGGAGTTAAGTGTAAAACAAAGAATTGGAATACTTATGATGATTGAGTATGGAGACAGATCGCGAACTCAGATGGAAGTGTACAATTTGTTTAATGATAAATATCCAGAAAGACCTATAACGCGTTCAACAGTCAGTAAGATTGAAACGAAATTTCGAGAAATTGGTAATGTTGAAAATGTACGCAAATCAGGTCGTCCCCCTGCAAATGCTGATACAGCATTAGATGTTTTACTGAGTTTTGAAGAAGATGCGCACACTTCTGTTCGTTAAGTTAGTCGCTATATCGGTGTTAGCAAAACAACGGTACACAAACTATTGAAGCTTGAAAAATGGCATCCTTATAAAATCAAACTTGTGCAAGAATTAAACGAAGATGATAACGATAGAAGACTCCAATTTTGCAAAGAAATGATGGATAAATGTCACCGAGACCCTCTCTTGATACAAAACATTATTTTTTCTGATGAGTCCACTTCCATGTTAAATGGTGAGGTCAACCGTCAGAATTGTAGATACTGGGCAAAAGAAAACCCCCACTGGATGCGTGAGCATCATACACAATACCCTCAAAGGTGAATGTATGGGCTGGAATTGTACGAAATCGAATCATCGGACCCTACTTTTTCGAAGGTAATTTAAACGGGGCAACGTACCTTGAGTTTTTAAGGGGGTCTCTCGTACCTACTTTACGTAATTTGTTTCCCAGCAGACGTAATCCTGGAGGTTTTGATGAAAGTTTATGGTTTCAACAGGATGGTGCACCTCCACATTATGCTGTAGATGTTAGAAGGTACATAGATGAAATTTTTCCGAACAGGTGGATTGGTAGACGTGGACCCACTGAATGGCCAGCGAGGTCACCAGATTTAAATCCTTTGGATTATTTTCTGTGGGGCCATCTGAAGAATGTTATTTATTAAACGAAACCAACAAATATTGCAGATGTACAAGAGAAAATTCGAACAGAAATAAACAATATTACGCAAGAAACCATACACAAGGTTTAACAAGAATTTGTACACCGTTTGGGTTACTGTCAAGTACAGCAAGGGCTGCAGTTCGAACATTTATAAAGTCATGTATTCCAGCATATTCTGTCCGCTAGACAATAAGTATTTTTGATAATATTGTTAATTTACCTAATAAAGAATGTTACGCGTTACTCTATGAGCACACACAAAACTATTGTATTTTTGTCCACCCTGTACCAATTGGAATCAACATGTGATACATTTTTGGAATCAGCTCAGCTAGAGTAATCCGAAAATTGAGACAAAATGGGGGTGTTCCATTTAAAAAAAATGACGGTGACGTCATTACTCGAACGTAATTCACCCTGTATATTGGATTATCATTTTAAAATACGGTAAATTAACATCAAAAATCGACGTGTTTCAGGATTATTTCTTGAAAAGACCTGTTTAGCTAAAAATGAATTTGTTCCATACTTTACGGACCCAGTGTATATCTAGAACACAACCTGTTTCAGATGTACCAGATATACCAGATGACGACTGACATTCGACTCTTCGGAAGTTGTTGTTGTGGTGGGGATGTTTAGGGAAAAATGGTGGTGAATTCAGAAAACTATAAACTAGAAACTTGTCGAATGATTTTTTTTATGAGAGTCCTCTTCATCATGTTTAATAGGAAATAATCCGAAATTGTCGATAATTGGTACACTGTCAATAATTGGAACATTTACCTCAAACAAATGAAGGTTAGAAGTAGAAGATATAATCTGAGTGCGTATTACTCCATATGCATGAGTGTTCTGTAGCTGATAAGGCCGTTCACAAAAGAACTTACAATTGAAGCCCACAGTAAAGGGAGGTGAATATAACTATTTACTTCTGACGTTATTCATCTTGCCATGCAAACTTTATTCTGATAATATGGAGATATATTAGTGTTCAATAAGTGGGCACACCAAAACTAGTCGTATGTAGACGAAATTTGTTATTGTGTTTTTGAATCAATGTTAACATATGTAACGTTCGTCTAATTCTTAGTTATTTCTTGAATGGCATAAATGGGCCAAGCATACAAACATGGAGTTTCACGATGACTTAGAGGTGGATGCTCACCGCCCTCTTCATTTATCAACCAGATTCGAAGTTATAAAACTT
>JAFIRS010008978.1:0-13089 GCA_018342105.1 Gonioctena quinquepunctata | reverse complement strand
ACTATATTTGTTGTTTTTTGCTCCCAACCGAAAATTTTGTTAAAAATACCAAAAAAAAATTCTTAAAATTTTAGCCTTTAATATTAACATTAAGTACTTTCCCAGAGCGTGGAAAGATTTCCCATTGAAAATACACGTAAACTTTGTTTTTTTTTTCTCAAATATCTATAACTTAGCGGCATTTCATGCTATCATATCGTACCAAAGCGCGATTTACTCAGGATTACATGCTCTACAAAAGTGCCTAATGCTATAATCCGCACCTGTAAGATTGTACGGGTCACTAAATCTGATTTTTGTAGAAAATTCTATTTTTTTGACGTTACTTCAAAAATTACTGGATTTAGGAGAAAATGTAAATGACAAACTTGTAAGAAATTTACTTTCCTACAAAAAACCGAATCGCTAAGGTTGATATTTCTCGAGATATAAAGCGTTAACTTTGTCGTAATATGAAATTTTTGAGAATTATCGAATCTAACTACCGCGAACATTTTGTGTTCGCGGCGATGTTACCACATGGTGTCCTGTTCTGAACGCGACTTAAGCGTTAAAGAGTTTTGACGGTCGACGAGAATATTGAGCCTGCGCCTCTTAATTTTTTATATTGACTTTGCTCGGCAGCGTACAGCGTTCCAAAACATATTTTTTATTTTAGTTTTTGTATGTTAATTGCATTTTATATCGTTTTGTGAAAGACAAACGAAAACTCGTCATAGTTGGTATGTCATCATCAGGCCATTACACGAGTCTATTGGAATTGATGAATCCACTCGAAGAACGTCACTTCTCACTCTTATTCGTATTTTTGTGGAATTCATCGGTTTCTATATCAATGGAAAGATCGGAATGCAAGTTGATCGCTCTCTAGAAATACTGTGGCGGATTAAAAGATTTAATCGAATGAATTTTTTATACGCGAATATACACCGTCAAAGACTTGAATGAAAGCGAGCAACGTTCCGTATAAGGTTAGGATTTCTTCTAGACCAGCGCAAGAAATTTCGAATTATTAATGTTAATTGACGAGTTATGTGAAGCAAAATTGTATTGAATGTCGCTTAATTGATTTTAATCAAACTTGGGCAATAATTTTCGTTTTTGTATCTATCGAGCGGAATAACATATTATGAAAACGGTTAATCATTATACTTGTATTAATTTATACCAATGTTGATGAAACACTTTGTGCCCCAAAAAAATTGCTGCAAGTGTAAAACTTCTACATAGCAATCAGACCCTGTTAATCAGAGTTAGAAATACAGGTTTCACTGAACTATGAATCTTACCTGAAATTATATATATCGCAAACTATATATTTATTCATATCTACGCTTTGGAAATTTCTCGCCTATGTCAAATACTGAATGAAATTACAACTAACTTTGCAGTCGTGTTCACTGATTATAGGAGGTAAAGTATACATGACAAATATTGATTGTTTCTTCCACTTCTGGCTATAGAACCACCAACTCCTTCAGAACCTGAACAATTAACCATTCCATTCTTATACTTTTATATTTTCCCAAAAAATATCCAAGACTATGCATACTTTATATATAGTGTACCACTAAATTGTTGGCTATGGAAAACTCGTTTCGCTAGTTTAACAAATATCATAATATCTTCTGATATATGCCAACTGAGACATGGATTTGCAACTGAACCAACGTTGAGGGTAACCCTCCTCCATCACCCCCTTAGCGACGTCCTTTGTCAGAAGGTATCTTCGAACATGGTGTTTCCTGAAACCTAGTGTTTTTGGGAAAACTGGAATAACTTGGCATCGCCGCAGTCAGATTCTGAAAACTAAACACGAAATTATAGCGGAACTCAACGTAGAATCCAAATTTATATTGATATACAAGGTTTCGCGATAAAAAATCCCGTAACTGAAAATTATGAAAATGGTAATATGAAAAGGAATTCTTAATAGAATATTGAATAGAAATATTTTTTTGAATTGAAAAAACTACGACAATCAGAAGTTTTTTTTGTAATATCTAACAGAAAACACTACTTCAACTACTGAGAACACTGGACGACTTGGACGAGAAAGTCCTGAGAATTCTACCTAGAATGTCATACTTTTCTCTATTTCACTCTCACTTAAGTTATGGCGTATTTTATATATACATCAAATCGTGCCTTCAATCAGCAGAAGAAGCAGTCAGGGTTATTGCCAAAGCAGCTTACAAATCTTGCAAACCCTTATTCAGGATATTAGAAATTCTGACACTTCCTGCATTTTACGTATATTAATTAATGTTTGATTGAAATACATATATATATATATATATATATTTTTATGTATATTTATATATATATATATTATATATATTCATTGCTCTACCAAACACAAAGATCTGCCCAGCTATCCCATCAGAACTAGCTCTCATCTCATCCATCCCAGACTTCGTCTCAATACATCATTAAAAAACTCAATCAATTTAAATTTATACAATAAAGTGCCTGAATCGTTCAAAAAACTCAGCTACCATGAATTCAAGTAAGCAATCAAACGGCTTCTATTGTTTTTCTCGGTAGACGAATTTTTGTGATATTGTCCCATAGAAAATATACACCTTGTATATAACTAGTTCAATTATTTTTCATAATAACCATACCTTTGAGTGTCGATTCTCTTTTGGAAAAAATCCTTATTTATTTTGATCTGACAGAACATAACGTCATAATTTGGGATGATCGAGCTGAAAATGATGAACCTGAATAAATTTGCCAATGATAAAATATATATTTGTTAAATATATATATATATATATATATATATATATTATTATATAAATATATATATATATTAATATATATATTTATATATATATATATATATATATATATATACATAGAGATGTACATGGTCATTGTGAATCCCGTGAAGCATATGAACGAGACGCAGTTTAGCCCAGAGTAACGTTGTTAGTCCCGATATCGGGCTCAACAAAGTATCACCCTGTATCTCTTCACTGGGTGATCAGAATTGAATGCAGGTCATTTCCCCACGGTTTAGATCGGGACACACAATATACCATTTCCATAACCAACATACGCGATCTAGTTCTTTGGTTCGAACTGTAGGGGGCGCTTTTCGTATATAGGGATATACACTGCAGAATTATATACTTCTTTGTAGAGCCCACAAACTTTTATAGCGTTGTGTAGCCCTACATTTGGCAACATCGCAATCGCTGTTTTCATGAATGTAATATATATGAATTGCTGTATCCGTGATCTGTCCTAGCGCAAGGAGTAGTTCATAATTCAATATAAAAACATTTATCGTTCATTTTTCAGATTAGGGAATTTAAGCTTGATATAGTTACAATATTTGAATATATATTTACCAATTCTTTTTCGCAAGGGGAATTTTGTGCGATCAATCCATCTACATAAAGGATGGTTGGAAAAAAGTACAAAATAACCAATATTGACTAAAGAGCATCATTCTTCAGTTTTCACCATAAATTCAATTTATGTGCATCAAACGTTAAAAATACTTTCACACTGATGTGGACCATGTAACCATGTAGGGAAGACTGTCTACCAAGAATATTAGGCAAATATAATTCCCAAATGAGGAGCGATATCATGATTCCATCCATCGTGAAGATTAGATATCGAAATTCTCAACAATTTTTTGCGGTAAAGGTACTTTTTTATTAACTTTCTTGTAATGCAATTTTTTCTGTCTTTTGGAAGTGAAATTTATAAAACTTTTTATGTTGTTTTTGTGATTAAATCCACTTAAATTAATTGATAGAAAAGGGGAAAGGAAAGAACAGTTCACCTATACAAAATAGGTTGAACCACACATAAAATCACAGGAAATATTCTCATTGGTTCTGAGTTGCGGAAAAATACATACATATAAATTTCCGGTTCATCAATTTATTTTTTCAATCTTAGAAAGATGCAACATCGACAATATATAGGCATCTTTTTGTTGGTAATTCAAAGATCTGGTTGAATGTTGGAAGAATAATTTGTTCTCTACAAAATCTGATTTTGTTATGCATGATGGAGATTATCCCCTGTTTTATTTGGATAGATTTTGAATAAATCACAAAGTATTCAAATAATAAGCAGTATATATTTCGTCCAATTGGATTGGAACAACTGGAGATTACAAAATTAGCTTTTCAGGAAAGTTGGCAATTGTTTTTTTTTGTATGTTTTTCGACCTTGGATATCTTTTGATATTGGGAACCGAACAAGAACTGAACTATTTACTGAGTTTTCAATATTTTTTTGGAGTATTCCAATCACATGAAACCATCAATTTACTTGAGTGATATCAGAGAATTTTTTCTAATATTGTTTTTCTAATAATTCTTCTCTTTAAGAACTACGCTATGTTTGAATATGTATATTAATGAATTGATATAGTCGTGTTCCCACTTTTACGAAATATTGGAGTTGGCGAGATATTTGCTCTTGATAACTAGTCTCAGAATTGTTGGCTCGTGGACAGTATGAAAAATTATTTTCACTATAGACTCTGAACACTGTAATTTCCTTCCTAGATGGAGATTGCAATGGACAAATTCGTCGTTTTGATTTCAAGATTCTTGGCTGGTATCGAGAGTTATGAAAATCAATATTCTTCCGACATTGTGTGATCTTGAGTAATCCTTGACCAACGTGCCCATCGCAAAGTTATCTTTGATCAATCTATCTTTCCAGCAGTTAATTTAATTTTACACCTCCCAGTCGTCTGTATTTTCTTCTTCCACGCTCCTGCCCCGCCCTAGATGTCTGCCCACACTTCCTCAATATTCTACCGTCTGTTCATTGCATTCTCGGATTCAACTTTTTATTAAAAAAAAAACTGTCCGAGATAGACTTCGACCGCATTTTTTTAAATGTTTTTCTTTGTGTTCGTCCATTCAGCTTATGCCTGTGGCTTTGTCCGCTTTCCGTTATCCCGTTTCCTGTGATCCCGTTTCCTGTGATCCCGTTTCCTGTGATCCGGCTATCCCGTTATCTCGTTTGGGTGGCATAATTGATTTGACAGCGAAAGTAATGGTTTGTGACGACTATCACAAATTAACTAACTCTTTTTTACCCCTGTAGGAACAGAATTATCAAGTAGGGTTAAACAAGATTCATTTATTTGCAACAGAGAACCAAAACACCAATTTTCATGATTCTTACATGAAAACTAATGGAACTACTATAAAAAATTTCACCCCCTCCCCCTTTCTCCCATTTAGGAGTTGGAATTCTAAAAATATTGAAACACTAATTTCTTTATTTGTAACCAAAACCTCAAATACCAATTTTTATGACCCCAACTCAAAAACTGACGGAACCCCTATAAAAAATTCACCCCCAATTTCACACGTTTAGATATTGAATTTTCAACATTACTGATACAGTATTTCTTTATTTGAAACAAAGACCTCAAATACCAATTTCTCTGACCCCAACTGAAAACTAACGGAACCCCTATGAAAATTTAACCCCTGTCCCTCATTTCACCCTTCAAGGATTGAATTCCTGATACACATTTCTTCATTTGTTTCAAAGACTTCGAATACCAATTTTATGATCCTAACTTGAAAACTAACGAAGCCCCATAGAAAGTTTCAATCTCATTTAACCCTCCATTTCAGCCCTCTAGGGTTCTATATTCGTGACAAAGACCTGAAATACCAATTTCTATGACCCTAATTTATAAAACTAACGGAACCCTATACAAAATTATCCCCACCCTCATTTCACCCCTTTGAGGGTTGAATTTCTGGTAACACTGAAATATAAATTTCTCTATTCGTAACAAAGACCTCAAATTCCAATTTTTATGATCCCAACTTGAAAACTAACGAAACACCCTAAACAAGTTCTTAAAACTCATGGGAAATTACATTGATAAGGATTGATATCAGTGCAAAAGCATTTTTTTACAAAACATCATGATGTTTTTCTATTGACTTTTCCCTCCAAGATATGAACGCTACTACGCTTTGTTTGGAAATGTATAGTAATTAATTGAAATAGTCTTGTTCCGACTATTACAAAATATTGAAGTTCGCGAGATATTTGCTTTTGATAATTATTCTCAGAATCGTTGGCTCGTGGACAGTATGAAATCATTTATACTATAGATTCTGATTACTGTAATTTCCTATCGAGGTGGAGATTCCCATGGATAAATTCCTAAGACTCTTGGCTGGTATCGAGAGTTATAAAATCAATATTTTATTACTTTTGTGAATTTTGTGATCTTGAGTAACCCTTGACCAATGTGGCCATTCCATAGTTATCTTTGATCAATCTATCTTTCCAACAATTAATTCGAGAATATCGAAATTCGTTCAGCTATTTTTAGTTTCGAAGATAAAAATATATTTTCTCATAGAACTGGTGTGTTATTCGTTCACTTTCATTGCATACTTGGGAGTGTTTATCTACACATAAAGTGAACACTGAAATATGTATTTCTTCATTTGTAACAAAGACCCAAATTTTTATGATCCTATCTTGAAAAGTAACCCCATAGAAATTTCCATAGAAATTCCAACCCATTAAGGATAAAATATAATTTTTTCGACATTTTATTAGATATTTATTCCAATTTTCTTCTAAAAACTGGGCGTTTATTGGAAGTGAATCAGTCAGTCAGTCAGGACATGTAATTATATATGTGAAGATATGTATTTTTTTTCCTATTCACCCTCCCTATATATCTCCACCCTGGTAACCAAATGGAGTAGAAAAATAATTCATCTAATAATGGCACCAGTTTCCCTCAACTCACTTTATAACTGGGACGGCCTGTTAGAAAACTGACAAGGTTTAAATAAAAACTTATATTCTTCTGAAGCTGAAAAAATCTATATCTCACTCGATGTTTCATGGTGTGAGATTACTGATCGACTTTTTAGTATTTCTCAGTTTCTCTGCAGATATTTCCATAAAACCGGGATCATTTTCATTTTCGGTATTACTCGTCTCGCAGCTACTCACGTCGGAAAATTTAACTTCGTCACCTGAACCTGACGAAAAATCCTCATTTTCGGGGCTATCAGCTTTTCTTATACGATAATCAACCTGATAATACAAAAAAAATATATTCATCAACTTCAAAGCGAGTCGCGTATTATTGAACATAAACATTATACTGAATCTAAATTATGTACTCACCTTTTTGCCTTTTCTCAAGTTATAATTTTGAAATGCCATCGCCACAATCTGTTTCCCTGCAAGTCACCGTACGTTCACTGATGTAAAATCCCTAATAAATATTTCGTACTGAAAAACGCGCGAAGCAGTAGAGGCAACGCCGCCGGGACACACAGAGGCCGTTTTAATATAGGCAATATACGTTTGGGATTCATAGCGTAGTGAAAGCATAAATGGCTCAACAACGTTTCAAAGGAGTATACAAATGTTTAAATATTGAGAATTGTTACCCCTCTAAGTGTGCTTCGACGGAAAATGATGGAATGATGTCATTGCACTGGAATATACTCTTCGCCCATTCTGGAAAGTGCGGGTTCAAGAGCGACTTCACAAGCTACCGTGTACAACTATATATATATATATATATATATATATATATATATATATATATATATATATATATATACATATATATATATATATATATCAGATTGGTCACTTTTTTTTTCTTTCAAACCATATTGTGAATCTTGTCTCTCCTGCAAAATAAACACTTGCTCTTGGGACATATTGAATTTGGCTAACCCCATAGACCCGTTCCATTACAAACATATGTTAAACCATAATTTGTTAAGTAAACCATAATTTGGTATATATATATATATATATATATATATATATATATATTATATATATATATATATATATATATATATAAATATATATAAAGTGAAAATTTGCATTTTCCTTCAGATTGTTATTTGATTTTCTATTCCAGTCTTAATTGAGAACTCATATAGGTGAATGAGGAAATAATGTTTTCCAAAAAGGAAAGTCGCCAGTATTCATTTGTAACATTGATGCAAGAGTGACATTGTATTTATTTATGAATTGATATTTATTTGAAATATCGGTAAATTATAGAAAAAAAAAAACAGTATGTGAATTCCCAAAAAGTATGTCACCGTAGTTTTGGATGTATTGTATGTAGTAGCATATTTTATATTCTGTTAGGAAACTGACGATTCCATTCGATTCCTGTTTTGGTATGTGAACATCTCACGCGATGTTTCAAACGTATCATGTTTGTATAAAAATATGTTCCTAAAATAGATGATACTGTAATAGTAGCTATCGGGAGTTGATCAAACATGTGTAATCAGATCATCATTGAAATTGAAGGGAATTTCCATTTTTATCGGAATTAAAATAGATTACAAAATGTACGTTTGTATTAACCATATCAAATAATATCACAATATTCGTTTGCCAATGATTTACTTTGGTTTTGGTTTTAGTGGCTTGTCAAAGAAATTCCAAAATGAATCAGAATTAGATAAAGACAATTCATCGAGGTTAAGTGGAAGAGCAAAACTGTAGTACTTGTGCTGCAGATTTGAACTTCGCCGTTTGGTAAAACTGTAGTATTTCGTTTTCCAATAAAGACTATTATTATTATTATTGACTTCACAGAATGCCTACTTGAAAAAATTGATTCAGGCCATTACCAGCATGATTAAAAAAATGTTTTTCGTTATGGAATTTTAGGTATACTATGAATGGATTTATTCCGGTTCATTTTCGACTAAAAAGAAGGATAGGAGTTTTTTTATTCAACATTGTTTATGGTGTAATTTGAATATTAATGAGCACTTGCAATTAATTTGAACTTTGTTTTCTTACCACACCCACTTGTCGATCAATATAGTTATGTAGACTGCAGACCTCTGTTATGTTTATGCTACATACTAATATATGGCAATTCATATGCCACAGAGTTGTGATATATTTGAAGATGAACGTGATGTTCATAAAATCACATTTGGATTCATCTATGATTAGTTATATATACAGTGTGCCCCATTCAGATTATAAAATTCGAAGTTATCAACCGATTCCAACAATTTTTTTTATATCAAGAAGCAGCAGGTCTACCAAGGTACAATATTTCAAATATGTATTCCAATTTTCAGGACATACTATGTTCATTTTTCTTAGTCGATAATGGAGAATTGTTATAAGCGATTTTTTTTATTTGAAAACTCTCAAAGAATGACTCCCTCGAGCCAAAGCTCTCGGGCGTTATTCAGATTATTAATATGGTCTCATCAAATTGTCTCGAAATACAAGGTACCCTTGACAGAATTATGACGAAAATAATAGTTGGCTATTTGTCATAGTCTTGGGATATTACCTGTTATCAAACAGCAGCATAATTTCCATGGCAACTATGATTTAGTTTAAAATGTTAACTTTTATTAATAGCTAATGATGGACAAGCTTCCGTTTACCTACTCCTGCTTCCCTCTGTTTTTTAAACGCGTATTAGAATCATATGAATTATTTTTCTGAATAATAACCTAGCAAGGAACCCAGTTCTCATCTAGAATTACATTATGTGATTTCGTTTACATTGGACTGAAAATAACGCCAAAGGCGAAGTGTAAAACAGCGAGCTGTCACCCCTCCCGGCTTGGTCTTCGATGTAGTGCAACACCCCTTACTTTTGAACCCCAGATTTTAAATTATATGATTCAAATTTAACAAGGTGAAATCACTTTGCCGATAGGCTGCTCAGATGGATACGGTTAGGCCGTGAGTAAGGTTCAATTAATGACTTTTCCTAGTTAATCAAATTTGGTCACTAAAAATTATACATTAATTAACTTGACTAGTTCAAGAGTTGGGCGCCAGACTTGCTAAAGACAAAAGTCAAAGATAAATAAAATTAAATAAATGTTACCTAGCTTGTATGGGAAGGCAAATAAATATGCAATAAATCAACTTAACAAATTTATTCCAGTTGGAATTAAAATTATTGAACAAGATAAAAAAATTAACAAATACTAGAAGAGTATTGAACTTATCTTAAAAAGATCTGAAAAATTACATAAAAACAAATATTTTCGACTCTGATCAAAACTGAACATTTACAAGATATGATTCCTCCAGTTGTTGGTGACACGGGTATACCTTCGGAGTTCCTGAGTGAGAGAGATGAAGGCTAGTTTCTTGAAGCTGGTCTCAGCGGTTCTAGGAGGAACTTGGTTTCAGCGGTTACGATGAAGATGGTCGTGGGTGGTTCTATAGTTGGTTTTAGACCCCCTTATCGGCGTGAATTTAGTTGATCTTCACGGACCCGTGCTGATATTGATGTGCTGTAAGACCTCCCAGGTTACTAGTCCTTCTGTCTCCGTAGATGGGTTCCCTCCGTGGTATATATCATGCGATGAAGATGATAGGAATCAATATATGTACAAAAGGGGAGAACGAAGGATATCCTTTGAACCTCAAGTTTTATGTTTCAAATTTTAATCAAGAGTCAAAAGATAGATGCAAATAATAGCATACAATAAAAATCTCAGTCTATATAAAAGACTGGAAAGTTACAGTGAAAGAACAAAGATAATAAATAGCAATTCAATCTGCTATTCTGGAGTTAAATTTACAAGTTAATTTTAATAATTAAAAAAAATATTAAAAATGAACAAAATTTAAAAACCAAACAAAACAAACCTCACCCAAAACGTTATGTTCAAATTCAGTTAAATTTTGAAACAAGTAAGTTTTGATAAAGTGATTCTATATACCAGAAGGGTAGAAAAATTTAAAGAGGAAAGGTATTCCAAAAAACTATAAAATTATGCAGAGAAAATCTGCTATTTTAAAGCAAAATATTTAAAGGTTGCCAGTACAAAATATACTATTTTAAAGCAAATGCCAAAGGAAAATATAGCGTTATAACCAAAATACTCTAGTAAGCTACAAAAAAATATAGGGTTTCTGAACCAAGATAATAATCAGAGTAAAGTATACTCTTCAGCCAAGATAAGAAGAGAGACACACGTCTTTCAGTGAGCACGACTCTCTTAGCTAAAGATAAAAGTGAAATAATTCTTTTTATTGAAGAATTTCCAAAGATAAACCGAAGAGGAGACCACACGTCTTTCAGTGGGCACGACTCTCTTAGATAAAGATAATGTTAAATAATTCTTTTAATTCAAGAATTTTTAAAGATAACTGGAGAGGGAGACCTCACGTCTTTCAGTGGGCACAACTCTCTTAGATAAAGATAATTTTGAAATAGGGCGGCAATTCCCTTTTCAAATCGATAAACAGGTAATTCTCAAAAATTAGAATGAATCTCCCTGCTCTTGGCGACAAGGTAGTAACTGAAGTGAATTGACTCTGCAACGATCAAAAATCAAATAAGCCACACTGGGAATTAAATGGAGTAATAGATATAAGAAATTTATTAAACGGAAATCAACTACGCTTGAGGCATATATTGAATCGAATCGAGTGTTCTGAGACCGTTAGGCCAGAGGTACAACTCTCTCCATAAGCAATTCTTTCTCAAGAGAAAAGAAATTACTCTCATAAACATATAGTTATGAAATAAAAGAAATTGCTTACCAGAGGCCGTCCTATTAGGTCACTCAAACTGTGTCCCAGAACAATCAAATACGCCCTTTAGCTTCAATTGGAATCCTTGGAACAAACCGGTGGTCGTGTAGAGGTAGGTAAGCTCTAGTCCCTTCGAGATTACCAATTACTTGGTACCTAAAAAAGGCAAAAGCGTAGAACTGATTTCCAATGAAAAAAATCAGTTCCCAATATTCGGAACAGATGTTACGTTAGCCACAATATGTAGATATGAATGATTTGTCAAAATGGCCGAAATATCTATATTTAACCTTCAAAAATTACCATGCGGTATATCCAAGAATTCTAATATTACAAGCCTAAGGAAAAAGAAGAAAATGCTAATCAGCTACAACATTAATTGAAAGATAAAGAGAATAATATTACTCAATTAAACTCCAGCAGTGAAACTTATTCAACTTATAGATCGTACGTACCAAAATCAATTTACTCAGTCCATCTGCCTATCTCGACGTTCAAATCAAGAAAGAGATCGATTATTCGTTCGGTTCGAACAAATCACCAATTCTACCTGGGTTTTTTCACAAACTGTTCTTGGTTTTTATCTATTGAAAAACACTTGGAAAAAACACAGCTTGACGACATGAATACAACTGTCATGATAACAAAACTCGTCCAACTTGACAGAATACGAACTCATGATGATGGCGCTGTCCCATAGTTCACGATCGGCCGTGACTAATGACCCGTTCCACCGTAAGATAACCGGAATAGTTATGAGAAATTGGTTATGTGTAAGGACGTAACGAAAAATTCGTTACAGTAGTTCATATTTTTAACCGACGAAACCAAAAAGGAGGAGGTTCTCTATTCGACCCGTATATTTTATGTTTTTCCATCATATTTTTTTATGTATGATCACGCATAACTTTTTACTGAGGCGTCCGATTCCGATAATTCTTTTTTCAGTGGATAGGGTGTACTTCGAATTTGGTCCCATTTGAATTTAAAAGATGAAACTTACCCCTAAGGGTAGCGAAATGAAGGATATTGATCACTCACCCTCTGAATTCTGGTCCGTTAACCGATTCTATCAGGCATAACTTTGTACTGGGTTCTTCGATTTGGATGATTCTTTTTTTAATAGATAGGGTATACCTTATATTTGGATTTCGAAAGGAATTAGCCACCCTTGCGGTTAGAAAAATAGGGGATAATTGATTTTTAACTAGTGAACATTAGCATACACATACGTAGTTGACAATGACAGATCGCTACTGACATTATTCTTGTTCCGTCAAAATCAGTATATTTTATGAGAGGATGGAATGATATACAAAGTAATGAAATAAACTAACCAGAACAACGAAAATAATTTATATTACAACAAATAGTAAAAGTAGATAATCATATTATTTAACTGGTAATAGTTAAAGTAAGGTGGGTAAGTAAGTATTTTGGAAGTAATCAAAAAACAAGTAGGTAGTAATTGGTAGATTTTAACCACAAAAATTGAAAATAAAAACTTTTAACAAAAAATTAAACTGACGAAATACGGAA
>JAFIRS010008977.1:0-13096 GCA_018342105.1 Gonioctena quinquepunctata | reverse complement strand
CAAGGGCTAGACGCTTATCACACAGACTCATTACATAATAGAAAGAGAAGAGAGAGAGAAGTTGCTTGAGGAGGCCTTACGCTTTTTCTTACTTGGCGATTTCTACCAGTCAACACCTACCGCAAGCCGCGTAAAGAAATAATAATAATCAGAAAAGATACCCAAAAGCTGCTCTACTGAATTCAATTGTCTGATTTTTCCCAAAAATAGTCTGCCAGAGATATTATGAATGTATTCATTCTACGCTCGAAATGGTTCACATTAATATATCAATAATTCATCAGACCTAATATTCTGAACTGAATATTTGATAACAATTTTGCATTACGTGAATACAAAAGTGTTGTGATCGCAAATTCGATGTATGGTTTGCAATATACTCATAGTGAACCTACATGCGATTCAGCTATCCTGGGTCGCCCACACAACTCAAAATTGCAATGGTCTCAATTCGAAAACTCACAAATTCTTTGAAAGTGTTCTGGCAAGTGAACACAAAATTATTGCTATTACAGAAAGCTGGATAAGGGACGGTGTCTTTAATTCCGAATTATTTCCCAACAACTATGTGGTATATCGTAAAGACAGATCTTATGGTACCAGAGGAGGTGGTGTCCTTCTTGCTGTGGATAGTGACTTTCATGAATCGGAATTTTCTCAAATAAACTGTCCCATTCAGTCTATTGATATCGTATGTGTGAAAATAATTGTTAAAAATGCACCAATTTTTATACTAGTAATTTATATTCCTCCAGGAACTACCCTTGCGGAATATGACGAATTGTTCGAATTTCTGGAAAATTTGGATTGTATCAATAAATCAATAGTTTTAGGAGATTTCAATATTAGTGAATTACAGCAATATTACGAAACCAATGAATCATCTAATTTAATTCTCAAATTTAACTCATTCATTAGTTATTGTAAATTAATACAGAACAATTTCATAGAAAATGTAAATGGTAGAATTTTAGATCTTGTTATGTCACCCGAGAATATGGATTGCAAAGTGCTACTTGACTCTGATCCGTTGGTTGAACTTGATGTCCACCACCCTAGTCTTGCTGTGAATTTGGTAATTGATTGTGAAACTGAGAAGGTATTTATATCGGATGCTAAACGTTACAATTTCCGTAAAATTAACATCCAAAAGTTTTCCCAAAAAATTAGCGAAATTAACTGGAATTATTTAGAATCTATCTCCGATGTTGATATAGCTTGTGAAGAGTTCAATGCTACCTTACAAAGTGTAATTTGTCAGTGCACCCTTTAGTAATTAATAATCCTCACAAATACCAGGTGGTTTACAAAAACATTATCAATAATATTAAAAAAAAATCACTACCACAAAATGTATAGAAAGTGCAAATATAATTTTTACTTGGAACGTTATAAACACCTCCGGCGTATCATTAAAACTGAAATAGACCTTGCTTACTCAGAGTTCATTAAAAATCAGAAAATAGCCTGACTAGTAATCCCCGTGAGTTTTGGTCATTCATCAACACCAAAAAAAACTCGTATCCCTGGACTTATGTTCATCAATGATGAAAGCTTACATCATCCGAATCTATAGTCAACGCCTTTGCTGAACACTTCAGCAATGCATATGTCCATGATTCTCCTCTCTAAAATGAACGTATCTTTCCCGAATGTTCTATCAGTTCCAGTCATTATTTACATATCAATAAAATCAGCGAGGAACTCATTCTAACGGCGGCAAAAAGCTAAAAACAAATTGACGTGCGGTCCTGACAATGTCCCCGTTAGACTAATTAAATCCCAGGTGAAAGTGCTATGTAGGCCTCTACTTTTTATTTATAACCTCATCCTGAATACCGAAACTTTTCCCACCATATGGGAACAATCCCGTATTTGTCCTGTCTTCAAATCAGGAAAAATAGGAGACATTCGTAACTATAGACCAATAGCCTTAATTTCTGGTTTCTCAAAATTACTCGAAATTATTCTTTTTGATCTCATCTATATACATGTGAGTAAATCCCTGTCAGATTTCCAACATGGTTTTATGAAATCACGTAGCACTGTATCTAACCTTTGCACGTTTACGCAGTTCATATCTAATTCCCTTGATAATCGTCGCCAAATTGATGTTGTATATACTGATTTCAGTAAAGCGTTTGATACAGTATCCCACAATCAGCTATTGTTAAAATTGGGAGCTTTTGGTCTCTCGCCCAAGATTCAGCATCTATTGAAATCCTACTTGAGCGGTAGACAACTATTTGTTGAATATGAAGGTGTGAAATCTTCCAATTTCGTAGCTTACTCAGGAGTACCACAGGGATCGAACTTAGGGCCACTCCTATTCCTAATATTCATCGATGAAATATGTACTATTTTTCAGTCGAGTAAACTACTTTTTGCTGATGATATGAAAATATATACAGAAATCTCAGACACTACCGATTGCTTTCGTCTCCAGCACGATTTAAATCTCTTATCGGACTGGTGCTCGGCGAATAAGTTACATTTGAATGTTGATAAATGCAAAATTATGAGCTATTCCAGAAAAAATTCTCCCGTTATATATGACTATAGAATCGGTGATGGTATCCTAAGACGAGTGAATGAATGCAAAGACTTAGGTGTTCTCTTTGATACCAAACTTACGTTTAATCAGCACATTGAAAAAATAATAAACAATGCTAGAAGAACTCTGGGTTTTTTAATACGTAATTGTAAAGAATTTTCAAATCTCAGGGCTATTTCCTCTATCTACTACTGTTTAGTTCGCAGCAAACTTGAATATTGTAATGTAGTGTGGAACCCTAGCCACGTCAAATACATTCATCCATTGAATCAGTTCAAAAGAAATTTCTTAAATTCCTGTTCTACAAGAAACACCTCACTTATCCCATTTATCACTACGAATACGATTTATTATTGGAAGAATTCAATTTTGTTAGCCTGAGAAAACGTAGAGAAATAGCAAATATCATATTTGTATACAAACTGATAAATAACCAAGTTGACTCAACATCTCTATTATCACTATTAAATTTCAATACTCCACGTATTTCGTCAAGGTCACACTTGTCTTTTCGAATCGACATGCCAAATTCACAGCATCACTACAATAGTCCAATCTCAACTATGTGTAGAAGCCTCAACAATGTACCCTCTGTAGACATCTTCTTTTCTAACTTGAATGAATTAAGAAAGCAACTGTATAAACTTATTCCAAATTAGCTTCGCCATATATACACTTTGAATTTTTTACTTGTATCTCCTTCGTGCATCTATACTTTATTCTAAGTTATCACCTTTTCTATTCAATCTAACCTTCACTCTTTCGAATGACATATAGCTAGGCATCTTTTTGTTATGATTTTGTTATTATTTGTTACCATTGATTATCATTTACTCCTGATTTATCATTCACTTCAAATTGTTATAATTATTATTATTATATACTCCTGTTATTGGGCTTAGGCCTGTTGGATGTATTATGTCTAAAATAAAATAAAAATAAAACAACTTGATCTGAGATAGAAAAATCTGCAGCATTCCATCACCAGAGTTGACACAAGCGTAAAATAAAGAGATATTCAATATTCATTCGTATCTGTATTTCCTTTTTCAATAATCAACAACATTCATATGGAAATAACAGGACTGAAAATATTTTCAACATGTATAACTTCTTTGATTACTATCGTTTCGGACGACCATCGTCTTGATGTATTTAAAAGGTTTTCACGACGTTTCGAATGCTTGTATCTGCAATCGTCTTAAGGTGAATACTGACAAGTTCAGGTGCTACTCACCAATTTATATGACTGTCGGCGCAATGATGCGTGCAATTCCGACATGTTCAGCGGTGCGTGTATTTTCGCGCAGTGTGGTGGTGCGTGAAGTTTCGCGCCTCTGCAGCTCGCCAGAAAGAGCAATCAGCAGTTTCCATACGTTCCTGATCTCAACGCTTGGTTCACTAAAGGCGTTATTGGCTTCGATGTAGGCGGCCTCTTTGAACTTTCGTTTGAACCAATGCTCCTCTCTATGTAGAACACTTGCGTCGTTCCATAGAACTCGATGGTGCTCAGTCCAGGCGTGGTCAGCGATTCCCGATTTTGATGTTTCTCCACGTTGAGTCCATTTCTTGTGCTCATCCAATCTTACCGATAACGATCTCTTTGTCTCTCCAATGTAGGAATCTCCGCATTCACATGGAACTTCATAAATGTAATTCTTACCGATTTCATTTTTGTTGTCAGGTTTGGTCTTGATCAGGAAACTCCGTGAAGTACTGCCGGATTGGAAGCAGCTCTTGATGTTGAACTTGTTTCCGATCCTTCTGTTCTTTTCGGAGACACCTCTGATGTACGGAAGGTAGATCACTGTGCTTTGTTTTTGCTCTTCAGATGTCTTCGTTCTCCGGAGTTGTTTCAATACTTCTTCTAGGAGTTTCTTGGGATATCCATTCCAGTGGAGGTCCTCTCTGATGTGGTTTAATTCGGCATCTAGTGACTCCACGTCGTTGCATATGTGCGTCGCTCTCTCTACCAATGTTATCACGATCCTTCTCTTCGTCGAACTTGGATGGTTGGAGCTGGGGTACTGCCCCGTATGTGTCTCCTTTCTGTAGACGAACGTGCAAATTTCATTGCCTATTCTCTCAACGTTCACATCGGAAAAGGGCAAGGCACTGTTGGTTTCCACTTCCATCGTGAATTTGATCGAATCCCTGATTCTGTTAATTTTTTAGAAGAAATCCTGGAGATGTTTGTCTCCGTGATTCCATATAATGAAGGTCTCATCCACGTACCTCAACCACAGCTTTGGTTTGTATTCTGCCTCCCGTATAGCCAATTTTTCGAACCACTCCATGTTTATGTTGGCGATGATTGGAGAAAGGAAATATCCCATCGGGAGTCCGTCGACTTGAGAGAAGAATCGGGCCTTTTCCTGGAAATATGAGTTCTGTAGGCAGCACTGCAGTAATTCCAATATGGGTAGGAAGGTCAGTCCTCTCGTGCAGCTGGTCATCCTCTCCGAGTTTCCTTTTGATGATACTGAGAGATTCCTCAATGGGACATTGGTGTAGAGGCTCTCTACGTCGAAGCTGATGAAACGATCTTCTGGTCCAAGTTCAACATCTGTGATGGTGACAACGAAGTGCTTGGAATTCTTGACGTATGAACTGCTATTTCCTTGTAAGGGTTGTAGTATCGGTAGGAAGTATTTCGATAACTTGTAGGTTGGTGAGTTCCGTGAGCTGGTGATCGGTCTCAGTCGCATGTCTGGTTTGTGGATTCTCGGAAGCCAGTAGAGATCCGGTGGTTTGCTGTAGTGTGGCGTTAGATGTGATCGTTCGTTGTCTGGAATGAAGTGTTCGAATTTCCTCAGAGTGTTGTAGATCTTTCTTTCTATAGTGGGTGTCGGATCCTTCTTCAAGAGTTCATAGTTCCCTGTGTGGAGTAACGACTCTATCTTGTCATCATATGTTGTGGTGTCCATGATAACCGTGGCGTTTCCTTTATCGGCTGGAAGAATCTTCATGGATGAATCCTTTTGTAGAATTTTTAACTTCTTTACCGAAAAAATATTGTAACTATCTTTCAGCCGCACATAATTCTGATGTCACCCGGAAAAATTTCCACTAACTATACCCAAGAAGCGAAAACAACCTGGAAGGCAGGGTTGTCAAAAAAAGGGTTCTGAAATATGCGGAAAAAGATAGACAGACATTAGTTTTCAATTTGATTCTTGATTTTTCACTTACAGTTTCCCATGAGTTGATAATACATTTTTATCGAAAGTTAATTCAACTTATTCAATGCCCACATAATTTTGAGAGATAACAATTCCACATCTGATTTTATGAATATCCTCTTTATTTCATATCAACGCTGAGACTTGTGCAATCAGTTGCAGATTGATGGAACTGATTACGTCGTTTGGCGTCCTCTCCTCAGCAAATTATTTCCGATGGAGATTTGATAGCTGTGGTCTCGTATTCTAGACACAGAAAAAAGTGACAGGATTTTGTATCCACTCTGATTTCGAAAAAAAAAGCAAGTTAATTAACAACAAATACAGCAAGGTTTTGATAAATTAAAATTGCTTGAAATGCAACATTCAGAGCTTATTTGACGACGGATACAGCTCAATGCATTCATAAAAGCTGTAGAATGAAAAAATCCTAAAACATCACTCGAACCAATTGTTTGGTAACATAAATCGAATGCAACTGTTCAATACAGAATCGACAGAACTGGTTCAGTTTGACTCTTTCCGCAGTCTTCTACTTCTTTTTCGCACAACTTAGGCTGAATCCGGAGAATCCAGTGTATGTAAGCCTCTCTATTTGGACCTATTGTGCACCGAGCCGCTCTAAAAATGGGCTGGGCATGCCAATTTCACTGACAAAATTCAGCAGTTTCCTCCGCTGAATCTATTTGACATCCTCTGAGTTCGGAATTATGCTCCCAAGGTTGATCTTCCTCTGGTGCACCAAAGAGGGGCACTCATCGTAAGGATAAGCGACGATGTCTCGTTATCTTCCAGGTACCATCTGCGTAGGAGACCATCTATGATCTCGATGAGTCCCATGAGCCTGTTCAGGAGATTGTGCCCCGTTATGTGCCCAGTCACAGTCTAGTGAGTGAACATATTTCTTTTGGAATTTCCTTCGATGACATCTTCATATAGAGCTTTGATTGCCTCATGCATGTTGCCTCTTGCAGTTTCTCTTTGTTTGAAATGGTCATGCCACTGAGTATTTCCAAGATTGGTTCTGGTTCGACTGGGGTCTTTTTCGATCTTTCTTAGTCTAATCTGTCTGTCTCCTCATTCCCGTGGACACCAGAGTATTCTGGGGCCTATGTGAGACTGACTTCGCTTAATTTTGATAAAATTTTTATGGCGTTTCTACACTTGAATACCAATTTAGATAATTGCACTTCGCTGTCCTGTAGATAACAGTAGGTGCTCGACTTCTATCACCAAGATTTTCCTAGACACAGGTGAGTTCGACAAAAAACACTGAAGCATTTTTGACTTAGAAAACTGAGATTTCTCTCTTTGTTCCTTTCGCCAAATTCTGATCCATTTGTATGTTGATCCATAGATTGTGGGTCTGCCGGGCGACGAGTCTTTCCATTGCTCTCTTGTGAGGATGGTTATATTGGGTCCTTCTCTGAAATTGATAACAGGCGATCAATAGGATTGGATAGCCTTCCTTTGCCTTATTCCAAATAGTGAAGAGTTCATGTTTTGTCTTAGTACCGCTTCATCTGCCCAGTATCGCTGTAGGCGGTACGCATGGCTTTGTACTCAATGGCAAGGTGCGAAGGTCGTCATCATCAAGTTGGTTTCTGGCCCTTAGTGGTGCCGGTCCGACGCCGTCAAAATAACAGACGATGACAGAAAGAAACACAACAGAAAGAAAAGGGACATGAAGAATAGGAAAAGACGAGATAGACGAAAAAACAAGAGGAGAAGAGAAACAGTGATATCGAGAAAAACAAGTTGACGAGAAATTTCGATGGAAGTAAAAAAAACAGGAGAATAATGGGCGGTTGCAGAAAAAGTTTAGTAAAATTCTGGAAAAACAAAATAGAGAAAAAAGAAGTATTTTTTGAGCAGATTTTTCTGAAAACCCAATAGCAAATTATAGAAAAAAGGAGCATTTGATTGGTCCTGCACTCAACAGAGTCGGGAGATCGATGGACGGTAACAACGATGGAGTGAGTATACTGAACATAGAAGCACAAGATGTCAAGATGGCACATGGAAAAGCAAAGAAATAAATAAAGAGCCGACGATACTACCGCGAGAGGGATCCCCATCGAAGGTTGCGTATTTTAAGAGTTACTCGCGGGAATTTTTAAAGGAATACGGAAATTACCAATTCGGCTGTACTAGGCAACCTAATGGTGTCGTCTATATTCTTGCTAACTCCCCGGACGCTCAACGCTCAACTTAGTACCAACTCACTGGATCATCCTACGAGCCCTCTATCTATTGTATAGGCCGAACTAGAATTACTTCCCACAAAAGTGATTGTAAACTCCAAAAACGTTCTTGTGCACCTTCGGATCATTTGAAAATCATCTTATGAATTATAAAGGAACGAATGTAATTTTGCGGGAAATAAAAATTGTTTTTCTTCGATTCAATATATTAGTAACCTTCTCAACGCTGATGAATTGAATACATATTATTTACAAGCTTTTAATCAGTTCACCTGTCCCGGTCTCTGCCTGTCTGTGTGTGGATGTGTGTGTATGTGTCTGTCTGTGTGTCTGTCTGTACTCAAATCTTGCAAGTTGAATTTGACCCATTTCTAAACGTCCGATTGATTTGAAACTCAGCAGGTGTACATGATTTCGGTGGCAATGCAGTATATATAAGATTTTTGTAAGGAAAAAAATTGAAATGGCGCCTGCAATATGGCGGACAATGTTTGTGATCATGGTCCGATTCTATTTAAAATTAGTATCTAGGCGTTTTGGGGTCGGAGATTATGATTTTTTTGTCAAAATTCAAAAATTCAACATGTCGGCTCCAAAATGGCGCACGAGTTTTGTGATTATGGTCTGATTCTATAGAAAATTGGTACGTGAGGGTTTTTGGGGTTAAATAGTTTTTTAACAAACTTTCCTTTTTAGTTTCACCTGTACCAGTGTCTGTCTATCTGTCTGTCTGTCTTTCTGTCTGTCTGTCTGTCTGTCCGTCCATCCGTCCGTCCATCCGTCCATCCGTCCACCCGTCCGTCCGTCCGTCCGTTCGTCCGTCCGTCCGTCCGTCCGTCCGTCCGTCCGTCCGTCCGTCTGTCCGTTCGTCTGTCTGTCTGTTTGTCAAATTTTGTGATTATGGTCCGATTCTATTCAAAATTGGTATCTAGGGGTTTTCAGGGACAAAGATTATGATTTTTCTGTCGAAATGCAGAAATAAATTAGATGGAAATCACTAAACTACTGAAACAACTATTATTTGTTAATTAAAATGAAACTTAAAAGTTAAAGATAAAAATTATTGAAAAAAAATTAAGACAAGCTTTTATACAAATGCACTAAAAAGGAAAAAATAATTCATTTCATTGTTGATCTAGATTATTCTGTGAGTAACAGATGCAAAAGCTTGCCGCGTATACAAAATAGGTAATTTTGAATATGTTACTGACAGAATAACCTACATCAATAATGAAATTAATTATTTTTTCCTTTCCAGTGCATTTGTATGAAAGCGTGTCTTTATAAATGTTTCTTCTATATATTTTCTTCTATAATAACAATTTATCTATAATTTTCCATTTCATCATTCCAGCACCTCACTCATATTCAATCTCTGTTGAAATGTTTCATGGCCTCAATTTCCTAAGAGGTCTGATCATATAGTGTGGTGATGAATTCAAATTAAATGAGTTCGTCGTAGACTTGAATATCCCAGTATAACCAACTCATCCAACTTTCTCAGTTCAACTTGCATATTCACGAAATTGATAAACGGGTCTGTTGTTGGAAGTCCGCACCGCTTTCCTGAGGGGAAATTCGGAACGTACAATCATGAAACACTCCTTTAAAGGAACAGTATCTAGAGATGACTGCAAACAACAACTCAATTAACACGAACTTGGTTAATGGATTCCAGGATGCCCGGAGCTGAGGACATTATATTGAATACACCACTGACCTCAATTACATTATTTTCCTCTGAAAAACTCATCTCATTCCTCATGACACTTTTATGGCATGGTTTACATTATTGCAATAAAGTATGTTTACGTTGAGAAGAGAATGACGTCATTTTTGATAAATTTGTATATCCAACATAAAAAAGTGGAAATTCCCAATGGAATGCGTTGAAAATCGACGAAACTAGAAAATTTTAATGCTGAAAGTTGCCAACCTGTGAAGACGTTCCCGAACCGAACGCTCAAGGAAACATCCGTTCATTCGTCTGATAGCTTTAACTTTTGTGGTTCAGTTTGTGTATTATCAGAGGGTATTTTCAGAACTAATCAATTCTTTCGATAGGACCTGTGTATAATCGATAATAATAGTAATCGACTTTATTCACCAATAAATATTTATATATATATATATATATATATATATATATATATATATATATATATATATATATATATATATCTAGAGTTTGATTTTCTTGAACCTTTATTTTTATGTTTTGAATTTATTCCATTTTGGTATTTATTGTGACGTTTCGACGGGAGCTCCTCGTCTTCTTCATTGACAAAAACAAAAACATGTAAAAGGACGAAGTTTCAGTGCTGTGTGCCCTTGGCGAATTTTTGTACAAGCATCAAACATGTGTTTGAGAGGCTCTGAAATTCAGTACATAACTTCGTACGGAAACCATAGTGTATTGTTTTTTATTCTCCACTTTTGTTTGGTCATTTTCATTAATAAAGGATGTGTTTGGTCGTAACTTGACTACTGTAAGCTACATTAGCTTTTTCGTAAGCAATGTGTCGGATGTTTTTTTTTAGGTACCAACGTGGCATGATGGTACCTAAAGTCAGTCTTTAAAATAGAGAAGGCCTCGTATATAGTAGAGCGGAAAATAAATAGCGAAACTATAGCATTCGTTAGTGAGGTATCTGTCGGTGAGTACTATCAGGCGATGAAAAAACTCAAACCAAAGGAGTTGGCTGACATTGACAGAATCCCACCTTACCTAATCAAAGGATGCGCAGAGTGGCTTCTGGAGCCAAATCGGTTCATTTTCAATCGTTCTATGAAAACAGCAGCGTTTCCGGAAATGTGGAATAAATCAGTTATAACGCCAATCCACCAGTCTGGAAACACCTCTGATATTAAAAACTATATACCAATATCAGTATTATGTGAGATAGCTGAACTCTCCGATCACGTTATAAATATGACTCTGTCAAAACCAATATATGCAAAGAACATCACGGGTTTACCCTCAAAAAGTCAATAGCTACAAACTTACTGGTTTTCTCACATGATATCCCCATAGATATAGATAGATAGATAGATAGATAGATAGATAGATAGATAGGCAAGGCTTAAAAGAGAACTAACACGCACAGGGAAACTATCCGATAACCAATACGGCTTCAGGGAAGGCAGGCAGACAGTAGACGCAATCCTCCAGGTGATGAAAATCGCTAGAGGTGCTGCAGAATACTCGCACCCCCACCGAAGACTATGTGCAATGATCACCCTGGATGTTAAGAATGCATTCAACAGCGCATCATGGCAAATTATCCTGGAAGAACTCAGGAAGAAGGGAGTTGATGAGAGTCTGGTGAATATTATAAATTCATACCTATCAGAGAGGCGAGTAATACTCGAGGCCGAGGGGATCAGTATGACCATGGACATAAACAGCGGAGTTCCACAGGGATCTGTGCTGGGACCAACACTGTGGAACATTCTGTACGACGATCTACTGAAAATAAAATTACCAGATGGTACTACACTTATTGGCTTCGCAGACGATATAGCAATGGTAGTAACTGCCAAAGAGGAATGTACACTGATGAATACGGCAAACACCGCACTCATCAGAATCACCGAATGGATGGAAGGCAGAAATCTGCAGCTAGCGCCCGAAAAGACAGAGGTGAAAAGACAGATGTTTTCACCACAAATAAAGTATCTGGGAGTATGGATCGACACGAAGCTAACGTTTGCCGAACACGTTAACAAGGTTATCGAAAAGGCAGAAAAACCCTTGTGGCCTTGACCAACCTGATGCCCAACATTGGAGGGCCGAGGGCATCCAAAAGGAGAACCCTGTCGAGTGTGATACACTCCCAGTTGCTCTACGCAGCCCCAGTATGGCACACAGTTACTGAAAACAAGAAATTGGAAAAAAAACTGCAGAGAATCCAAAGACTCATGTGTATTAGGATATGCAGCGCCTACAGAAGCATATCGGCAGAAGGAGTGGGAGTTATAGCAGGGGTACCACCGATAAAATTCCTTATAGAAGAACGGAAAGAGACTTATAACGGGGAAGCAAGGAGCACAGCCATAACATCGCGTACGACCAAATGGCAGGAAAAATGGAGATCTGGCACCTACGGCCGGTGGACCTACCAGCTGATACCGGATATTGCAGTCTGGTTGAGTAGACCACACGGAGAAGTGGACTATTATCTAACGCAAGCGCTCTCAGGACACGGATGCTTTAGAAAATATCTCTACGACAGAAAGAGATCGGAGACAGATAGGTGTACTTACTGCGGGGTAGTGGATGACGTGGAACACACGCTTTTCGAGTGCCCTAGATGGCACCGGGAGAGAGATGAGTATATGAGGGAAGTGGAAAGGACATTTAACGCGGAAAATATGATGAGTAGCCTGGTGATATCGAAAGAAGGCTGGAAAATAGCGTATAAAACCATCCGACAAATTATAGAAACCAAGGAGAAAGAAGAGAGAAATAGAAGAGATTGATAAAACAGAAACAGCCCACCACACTGAAGAAATGCGAAAGCGGATTCCGGTGCGGTGATGCTGCAAACTATTGAAGGGGAAATTTTCTAGTCGGTAGGCGGTTCCTTAGGGACCGAATCCGACACTGGCCAGCCGATAGAACAACAGGCTGGTGCGTCTTCAGAAGATTTTTTACCCCTTCAAATTAAAAAAAAAAAAAAAAGATAGATAGATAGATAGATAGATAGATAGATAGATAGATAGATAGATAGATAGATAGATAGATAGATAGATAGATAGCTCCTTATCCCCAACAGGTGTACACCCAATTACAGGAAATGCTTAGGAGGTAATATTTAACATAACGAATTACAGAAAAGAGAGAACAAAAAATGTATATACACACATATACATATACATATGCATATAGATACACACACACATACATACACACATAGGTATATACGAATGCATGAACGTCCAAATGAATAAATTTAATAAATGTACATGCGTGTATGTAAATGAATGATCAATTAGCTATAGAATGGAGGAAAGCTTCTGCTGAAGAAGTAACGAAAAATTACTCGACAGTTCAATGACAATAAGAAATAAGAAGCTCAAGATCTATTGGAATACATTCCATAATATGTTGATAGGACAGCTAATGCAGAGTTGACGTTATATAAACAGATTTC
>JAFIRS010008976.1:0-13112 GCA_018342105.1 Gonioctena quinquepunctata | reverse complement strand
AGGGAAAAAAAATATTTCCAAAAAAATAAAGGGGATAAAATATATTTGTATAAAAAATTCAAATAAATAACTACTACTGTTAAATCAAAAAAACCCTAATTTCAAACCTGCATGCCAAGACACTTGAAGATTCGCCATTTTTTCAAAATGTGAATCGTGTTTTCCCCTCTCTACCTACCAAACGGTCGTTTCAATCTGGACGAGTCTACCCGTTAACAACCCATAAATAAAAAGGGGAGTTGATTTAGCCGCTAAAATTTTTTTGGAGTTTTCTCCGGAAAAATTTCCTGTTCGGGGCATCGCTATAACAAATGGCAAAAACCCAATTACCCGCGATCCCATTTTTTTATGTTGTTTTTTAAAAAGTTACTTTCTTTATACATATTTACTCCCCCCTATTGAGCGTGAACAATTCAAAAGATCCCACATTTAAAAAGGGAATAAAAAGGGGGTTGAAACTCATAGATATCGGCACAAAAAAACGTTATCGGCGGAACATTTTCCCGCACATGAACGTAAATGAAGTGAGGAATTTCGGTAAATCAGGTACGAAACTGCACTGCCAGCATTGTACCCCCTCGCTCGAAACGATAGACGCGGCGTACGTACGAAAATACCAGATTTATATTGACCCATAATTTAAAATGCATATACCCTGGAATTTTATTTAATGGTTATTTTTTTTAGATACACATTTTGCTCAAATCTTGACTCTCCATCCTTCAAAAGGTGGGGGGGGGGAATTTCATATGGTTCTTTTTTTCCCTTTTGAGGGTTTGGGCGGTAGTTTTAAATTTTTTTGTTCCTCGAAATTTTGGCGATTTTTATCTACTTTTTTTTCCCCAAATGGAAATGTTTCCCCTTGGATTTTTTTTCCGTGAATGATGGGGGTTTTGCAGAAGGGCTTAGTGTTTTGAAAGTCTTGGTAATGTTAGAATACGGTAGTATCAAGATTCTCTATATTTGACATAAAAGATCGACAAAAACATTTGCATTATGAAAACCCTTTTTTAATCGTGCTTTCCCCAGGGGGAAAATATTTCTCAATTTGGAATATAACAATCCCAAGTAAATATCGAAGGTTTTTGTGTTGAAAAGCGAAATACGTTTTATTTAAATTGGTGATAAAACTAAGAAGGAAAATCATTCTCCTGTATTGGGAAAATTCCCAATGAAAGATCTGTTTGGGGAAATAAATATTAACAAAAAGACACACGGTGATTTTTTTTTTATGTAACTGAATGAATTGCCCAAAAAAAAAATAGGGAAATTTTTAAATATGGCAAATAAAAAATTTTTTTCATTGCAGTTTTATCTATGTAAATCAAGATATTTTATTCCAAGTTTTTTAGTGGGGTTTCTGTTTATGTATACTTTTAAATTTTGGGATGTTTTTCATAAACCCATATTCAAAGTAGTTTATATTCAGATCAATTTTAAATAAATCTTCTGAAAAAAAAATTCAATCTCAAATCTTAAAAAGTTTCATCTGCAAAAAAGGGTGGAAAATCACTAATTGATTTTTTTAGAGTCGTTGATGTATATAAGAAATAAAGTTGGGCTAATTATATCCTTAGTACTCCAATGAAATTGCTTTTTTTCCCGTTTGTTTACAAATTGGTATCTATTGGTAAAATAAGTTGCAATGAATGGGGAATTTCCCTTATGATGTATGGTATTCGATATGTTTGTTGATGATATTTACAATCCAATTGTGTACCAAGGTTTTCGTACATTATGTTACTTCTAATCCCAGATCAAGTGGGCGATAGCATTTTTTTTCGAAAATTGGATGAACTATGTTTTGTCCACATTGTTTATCAAATGATTACCTTTACACCATATTTCGAATTCATCGATGACTGTTTTATTTTATTTTCCTTTTTCATCTGGACTCGGGAAGCCACAATGATGGTAGTATCATCGGTTTACATAAAAACTCGGCCTTCTTTTATATTTTGGGAAGATCATTTACGTAAATAAAAAACATGGTCGAATACTCCCCTTGTGGGTCCCAAGTCCACATTAAATTTACTTTCCTACTATTTTTCTATTACTCAGTCACATAGGATTTGAACCACTATCCCCTGGGGGCCCATTTTAAAAGTTTCTCACCTAAATATTGTGTATTTATGGTTTCGAATGCTCGGCTAAGATCGAAGAAGATTTCCATTAGGTAATAATGTTTGTTAGTATTTTTCATAAATATATTGGATCATATAGGTCGATGCATATTCAATGAAAATTGCTTCTGAATCCGTGTTGGGAAGGTGTTATTAGTTTGTGATTGTCAAAAAACTTAACGTTCTGCTTTACCCATTATTTTGATATAGGTTCAAGACACATATGCCTCGATAGTTTTCCTTTTCGAGGAACCACCTTTTTATATACTGGAACGACTTTGGAAAATTTCAATTTCATTAACTGATTGATTGATTAGAATGGTCAAAGTTTTTTTGCAAACACATAGAGCACAGTCACTGAATACTCTCATTGGATTTCGTCAATACCAGCTGTATTTTTTAAGCGTTATTATTTTCATTTCTGAATCGGTATAGGGTATGAAGTGCATTGAATTGAAGTGGTAAACTGGTTTTGGGGTAAGTTCGGGGATTTTATTCTTTCTACCATTGATTTGGGAAAAAATATTTTCCCATTGTGTTTGGTAAGCTGTGGTCACACCGTTTGATTTTTTATTTCAATTCTTGTTAGTTTCGTTGGTTTTACCCAGTTTGTCATTCACTAGGTTCCAAAGTGTTTTTTGTTTGTTTGTTGGACGTGAGTATTTTGTTATTATGGAATTGTTGCTTTTTCCGTAACCATTTTCTTATTAAGCAATCTTTTTTGTACCTATAATGAGAGTTGAGATTGTCATTTTCTAGTTCTTGTTTTCGTATCCAATTTAGCTGTTTTAGATCATCTGTTTCCTGTTGAAGTATGAGGTTCTTTCTAGAATAAAATTAATGGGATACAAGAACTCACAGTTCAACCCACAATGTCCAACACGGAACATGAAGTTGAGGTGGAGTACATGGAGTAGGTTGATAATTTCAACTCAGAGTAAGCCTGGGATAGTACGTCCATATCGTATAACCAAAGGAAACAGAAAGGCTGGTGTAGAGACGGATATAATCTAAAAGAGTATGGAACTGCGTGAAGGTCCTTCGACGTCTGGAAAGTGACAACAGAATAACTCTGCTATGGGGTCCTGGCTCGAAGGCTCTGAAAAAAGCCTACCTCCTCGCCGGAGAAGATGTTATGTAATAATTCATAGGGCCATAGAAATATCGAAGAGCATAGTCAAAAAAAAATTGACTGGAAGGAATTCACGCTCAAGCTCCAAATTTGAGATGGTTTAAGTGTTAGTTGAAAAGCAGATACTGTGCTGTAGTGTGCGTGTTAAGAACAACTATTGAACATTATTAATTCAGGCTATATTGAATTGTCACTATAAGAATAAAAAATATATATTAATTGTTCATCTAGTTCCGCGAAATGCTTCTCGTACGCTGCTGATAGTACTCGTTTGATTATATTTCGTCAGACCGTTATATACACCCCCCTGGTATGAAAAAATCTCCCTTGGGCATTTGTCCGTTTACGATTCGAATGATATATCACTGGGGAACGGGCCTCATGTTTGCAGGTCTATGAAATACAATGTGACGTATCACTATGCAAATTCATGCTGGAGACTCATTTATTTAGATTGTTCGCTCTTTTGTCAATTCCATTCATGGTGACATATAAAGTTTCACTGCTGAAATAGAGAAATATGGACGCATTGTTTATTTTTATCAAGTATGTTGATTTCAAGCAATTCATATAAATGCAGCTCGTCAAGAATAGGCCTGACTAAAGAACTCTCATTATTGGTTCGCCCCTTCGATATGCAAAAGAGAATAGCACGTACACCTGCAAATTTATCTAGTTCGGATTCATACAGTGATAGTTTCTCAACAGTTGAACCACTTCGTCATACATTCCTTTAATCGTTGAACTGTCTCAGCATTTTTGCCCAACAAAATATATATTTTTTTTTATACTACTTTATTCAACATATGCTTTGTCTTTGAAATGGTTACGAAAAGTAGGTAGTTTATAGAAATATAATCGAAACATAGCTCAAATTATAGTTTAAAAAAACTAAAACGCGCTTATATAGCAATAAGAATAAAGTAATTCCTCTGTAAAAATTTTGAGTCGGCAAAACAAACAAGCAAATGGGTTAGGTAAAGCGTGAAATGATGGATCGAGAAGCGCGGTGACATTCTGATAATTTTTTTGAAGTAATTTAATGATCTTTGTTGATTTTTCGTTTGGCGCCGACTTAAAATTAGTTATTTACATTAGCTTAGGAGCTTAGTTATTGAGACTAAGAAGGTTAATTTTATTTTTTACTTTCCAGTTCCGTATTTCGTCGGTTTAATTTTTTGTTAAAAAGTATTAAATTTTCAATTTTTTGTGGCTGAAATCTACTAATTTCTACCTACTTTTTTTTTATGACTTCCAAAATACTTTCGTACCCACCTTACTTCAACTAATACCAGTTAAATAATATAATTATCTACTTTTGCTATTTGTTGTAATATAAATTATTTTTGTTGTTCTGGTTAGTTTATTTCATTACTTTGTATATCATTCCATCCTCTCATAGAATATGATTGTGACGGATGTAGAACAAAAATAATGACAATAGCGATCTTAATTGTCAACTACATATGTGTGCCAATGTTACAAGTGAACAATCAATTATCCCTTATTTTCTACCCGTAAGGGTTGATTATTCCATTCGAAATCAAATATGATCCAACTATGAGGTATACCTATCAATAAAAAGAATCATCAAATCGAAGAACCCAGTACAAAGTTATGCCTGATAGAATCGGTTAACGGACCAGAATTCAGAGGGTGAGTGATCAATATCCTTCATTTTGCTACCCTTAGGGGTGGATTTATCTTTCAAATTCAAATGGGACCAACTTCGAAGTACATCCTCCACTGAAAGAATTATCGGAATCGGACGTCTCAATAAAAAGTTAAGAGTGGTCATACATAACAAAAATATACGCGTCGACTAGAGAACCTCCTCCTTTTCGGTTTCGTCGGTTAAAAAGAACACGAAGGTGTTCAGTGATAATAATATAAGCCAGAAACTCATGAAAAGGGGTGAACCACAAGGATACATTCGGGATCCTTTCTTGTTTTTAATTTATGTCAATGACGTACACTCACACATGTTGAAAGAATAATTGCTTCATATGACAATTTGAATGACCAAATCAAATATTGTGTAGCAAAAGGGTATTCCATATTTAAGGCAATGCATTGTCCCGCATATCATCAAATTGGATCCAGAAAAGGAAAAAGTAATATAGATGCCGTAAACAGATTAGCTAACAACATTCTCGAAGCTTTCGAAAATAGTCATGTTTAAATATCTCTCTGGCTTACCGAAAACCTTCAATTGTATATGTCAGAAAAAACTCAAAATAAGAATACGAAGGTTTACAGTGATAATAATATGAGCCAGAAGCTTGTTAAGAAAAGGGGTGAACCACAAGGATCCATACTGGGTCCATACTTGTTTTTAATGTATGTCAATGACCCACCTCACATATGTTGTTGAAACAAGAATTGCTTCATATTGTAACGTAAATAAACTTAACTTGGTTTTAATAATTTATTTAACTCTTAAATATACAACTTAATTTATATTACTACACTCTATAGCTCGATCGTATAGGCTCGTTCAGACTGTCTGTGCCATCTTGAGGGCTACCTATTTATCTCCGTCACAGGATTCCCGATCTTTCGAATTCCGGCAGTTGGCGACGGCATGTTCCAATTGTTTCCAATATTGACCGTTGTTTTCCGCGGAAGAGCGACTGGATGGTTCTCGAATATCTCCGGGGATGATCTCATCGCTGTCGATGGCAACGTGTGAGGCGATAGGTCCGGCCTAGGTTCGTTACATTGCCCCCTTCTTAAAGACATTTCGTCCCGAAATTTCATCCTTGGAGTGTGACGATATCTGCATGACTCCCCATATCTGCACCGTGAAGTTCGATGGAAGTAACACTCCACGGTCTTCATGATCGGTCGTGGAAGAGGGTTACAGCAAACCAAAATCCTGACGCCGCTGGATCTGAATATCGCCTCCAGCATACTTCTTATGACTCTCCAGTCCAACCCATCAATACCACAGGATAGTTTTGGAATTGCTAGATCCGCCAGATTCTGGTCCACCATAGTATCTCTTAGTTTGGTGAGACTCTTCCAGACATCTTCATAGGACGGTTTATCTTGGGAATGCCTCTTGGTAACTAGGTAGTAGATGTTTCTCTGGCCTTTCTTCAACTGTAGCACCCCAACTTCTGGATTCTGCTCCCGCAGTGTTTGGAGTTGACCAAATTTCTTGGAGAACACTACGGCGATGCCCTGGACATTCGAAGATCTTCTGCCAACGTGCGCTAGTGCGTAGTCAGCAGGCACCTCGAAAGGTCTCGTGACTCCTCTCTAGTAACCCCATGTAGAACTTTCTGCCCGTTTGAATACAAGGACATAAACTTCTCGAACGTCATATCATCCTCCGGTGGCTTGAGGGTGCGAACTTGGTCATGGTTTCCAGCGTAAGGGGCCAACCTGTTGAAATGGACGACCCTTGGTTTCCCTCGGGGTGGCTTATGGATTCGGTACACAAGGTCGTTTATCCTTTTCACGATTTTATACGGGCCTTCCACGAGTTCCGCAACTTTGGTGATAGTCCACGACGACGTTTGGGGTTGTACAGCCAAACCAGGTCATCAACTTAAATCCTCCAGCGTCGGCCTTGATGTCATAGGTCTTCTTCATTTTATCGCTGGCACTCTGGATGTTCAACCGGACTCGTTCGTGGATGTCGTCCATTCTCTGCCGAAGTTTGCCGACGTAGTCCTCTCCCGCAGTGTCTTGTCCTGGCGGTATCCCAAACTTCAGGTCACAAGGCAGTCGCAGTTCTCGGCCCATTATAATACTAGCAGGAGTTTGACCGGTTGACTCGTGTACTGCGGATCGATAGGCCATCAGGAACAAATGAAGATACTGGTCCCAGTCTCTTTGTGGTCAGGACAACCTTGGACAAGTGGCGGTTGATCGTCCTGTTCATCCGTTCCACCATTCCATCGGACTCGGGTAGGGCCGGGTTCTTGCTTGGATGGCCATCAGGAACAAATGAAGATACTGGTCCCAGTCTCTTTGATGTTCAGCAGTAGACATATTTCTTGGAAAGGTTGGATTCGAAATTTCTGCCTTGATCCGAGTGCAGCTCCATTGGAATACCGAATCGACATATCCATTCTTTCACAAGACGTCGGCGACGGTGATGGCTTCCTGGTTGGGCAGGGGCATAGGCTTCCGCCCACTTACTGAAGTAGTCCATTACCACAAGGATGTATTTATTCCCGTGGTCGGATACGGGAAACGGGCCGGCGATGTCAATGGCGATTCTCTCGAACGGGCTGCCTACGTTGTACTGACGCATCGGGGCCTTGGGTCGTATTCGAGGTCCATTGCTAGCAGCGCATACAGCGCACTTTCTGCACCAGTCCTGGATGTCAGCTTGACAATTGGCCCAGTAAAACCGTTGCCTCACTTTCTGCAGGGTCTTCGTCACTCCCAGATGTCCTCCGGCGACTCCATCATGGATTTCCCGCAGCACTTCCTCTCTTCTGTTCCTGGGAACAATTATTTGGCGTCTGTCTTCCCCACCAATATCGGCCTCCAACACACGTTTCAGGATCCCATTGTCCAGAATAAGAGAGTTCCATTGTGCCCAATAGGACTTAACAGCCGGCGAGTAACCTGCGACTTCCTGCCATGATGGTCTTCGATTGCCCTTCTTCCAGCTGACGACTAAGCCAAGGTCGGGGTCTCTCTCTTGGTCTTTCTGGATCTTGCTGTCATTCCAGTTGTCATCCATTGCCGCGGTTCTACAAAGTGTTGTTTTTCACGTGGTCCTCGAACGATCTGCCGACCACAATTATGTCATCGAGATACACTAGACACGTGTTCCATGAGAGTCCCTTCAGCACTGTCTCCATCAATCTTTCGAATGTGGCGGGAGCATTACAGAGCCCGAATGGCATAACGGTGAACTGCCACAATCCTGAGCCGATGGTAAAAGCAGTCTTTTCTCGATCTTCCTGAGCCAGTTCTACTTGCCAATATCCACTCTTCAGGTCAAGGGTCGAGAAAATCGTGGAACCAGCCAACGTGTCTAGGGTGTCATCTATTCTCGGGACATTATTAAGTTGGCGATAGTCTACACAAAAGCGTGTCGATCCATCCTTTTTCTTCACCAGTACGACTGGAGAGGACCAGGGACTGTCAGATGGTTCGATAACTCCTTCTTTTCCCATATCGCTGACTATTTTGTCAGCCTCTTCCTTCTTGGCAAGAGGAAGTCTTCTTGCTGATTGCCGGATCGAGCCGAGCCCTCCAGTATCAATTTTGTGCTGGACCACATTAGTTCGACCCCTTTTCCTTGTCCGGTATCGAAGATGTCTTGGTACTTTTGACTAAATATCTTGTTTGGGCTGTTGAGCTGGTTTTATGTCTTTGGAAGAGATGGCAACTAATTTTTCTAGTTCTGTGGGCAAGTTGTTGGGTTGGCTAATCGTACCTCGTACGCCCGGATCACAGATGAAACTGACGAGCAGTGCCCCAAAATTGTTCCTTTCTTCAAGGTCACTGGAAATAATTGACATTCATGACCCTTACCGGCACAAATTTGTCAGCACGCAACAAGGTCTTCCCTAGTGCAATCCCTCGTCCAATTTTCTCATCATGAAGTTTGGGCTCGAACATCACCACGTCTCCACTGCTCGCACTCCCGTCCAGGCGAGCCTCCAGAATAGTTTCAGCCCTCTCAGGTACGCTTACATCTTCAGCCAACAGCACACGGATCAACTCCTCACTCCTCCCATGAAGCACCAGCTCTTCTCCGTTGACACGTAGGACGCCGTCTTTGAAATCAATTCAAACCCTCTGGAATTCATGATGTCTATTCCGATGATTGCATCGTCTTCGATGTCCGCTACAAGTGCCTGATGTTTCACTTCAGTGCTGCCCAAAATTATTTCAATCGGTAGCTCGCCATATCAGTAGCTGGCTCCCCTGTTGCTGTGCGTAGCTTCAAGTTGTCGGTTCAATTCGTTCCGGTGTTCTGGCGAAGGAAGGTCCGAGAATTGTCCTAGTCGCACCTGTATCTAGCAGCATGGTGCAAGGCTCGTTATTGATGAGACCGTCTGCGAAAACACCTCTGTTCTGTCGTTTCAGGATAGCGACATATGCGTTGTTAACCGGGGCTTGCTGGACACAGGCCGACGATTGCCCTTCTCGTCGACCTTCTTTAGTTTTCCTGCATCGGAGTCGTGTTTTCAGATGTTGGACATTGCTACGCACATGTCAATTTTCCAATTCCAGCATCTTATCTGTCTTTTCTCAGGCAAAACTTCCTTCATCACTTTTCTTATGGCAGCTTCCAAGTCAGCATGCTCCTGTGAGTCTTCTTCAATACTTCGAACTTTACTTTGGTTTTTGCAGGATTGCTTTGCTGCCTCAAATTCCAAAGCGCGTGCCAGTCTACGAGATGTGTTGGACGAGCTAGTGTCAACGCTTGTCTGGTTTCTTGGTCACGGAGTCCATCCAAGAATGCCTGAACCGCTAATCGCTCCATTACATTCTCCGGTGTGGCTGGATATGCGAGACGAACCAAGCGTGCAATGTCAGCTTCGAATTCTTGTAAGGATTCGCCCGATTTCTGGCAGCGATTTTTCAGTTGGGAGTGGTATACGTGTTCCAAATGGGCGTGGCCATATCGTAATTCTAGATGTTTAATCAGCTGATCATAGTCCTCCTGTTCTTGGGCGGTGAGAGTTTGTAGAATATTTGTCGCTTCTGTCGCAAGTGTCAGTGCTACAGCTCTTTCCCCTGCATTCCATCCGTTTGCTTTGGCCGCTGCTTCAAACTGCCGGCGGTAATTTGCCCATGGAGTTTTTCCGTCGAACTGAGGCGGCTTCATGGAAAGCTTCCCTATTTCTGAAATGACCTTGACATCTTTTATACCCTCTTGAACTTTATCCACGTTCACACTCAAGTCCAGCTTTGCATTTTCGTTAACCATCTCTGTGGAGGACGCACTATTAATTTGTTTTTCCAGCTTACTGATCGTTTCCTTTATTTTGTCCATTTCTGCCTCGATTCCGTCTTTGATTTCATCGCTGATTATTTCCTTCATCTTGTCCATCTCTGCCTCGACGGTTCCCATTCTTTTTTCCAGACGATTCGCCACACCACAGAGTTCTTTTTTTAAGCCTTCTGTGTTTTCTAGGAGCTTATCTTCCAGGCTTCTTGAATTTTCTAGAAGCTTATCTTCCAGGCTTCTTGAATTTTCTTGAAGCTTCTCTTCCAGATTTCTAGAATTTTGTTGCAGCTCTTCTTTCAAGGATTCTATTATCGGACTCAAATCACCTCCGGAACTCTTTGTATAAGTCCTTCTGCAAGTCTTTCCTGGAGTACTTGCTTTTACCCGTTGTTTCCAGTTCCCTTTCCTCCAATTCCTGTTTCAATTCCGCTACCTTCAAATCCGCAAGGCCACTTTTCTTGAACACATTTTGTCTTTGACGAGGTATCAGTCTGTTTCACACGAAAAGTTTATCAGTTTGTTAAAATTCACTTCGCAATTCTTTTCCACGGGCCACCAGTCTATTGTCTGTTTCACGCGAAGGTGTATCAGTTTATATTCCACGCACAATTGTCCACTTCGCGAAAACCGGGCCACTGTCTATTTTCTGTTTCACGCGAACAGTGTATCAGTTTATATTCCCACGCACAATTGTCCACTTCGCGAAAACCGGGCCACTGTCTATTTTGGGCGTACAAAAAGGTCTATCAATTTATTTTTCTGACTATCCACTCCACGATCACTTGTTTATTTTCAAAATCTCACTTCCGACACCAATTGTAACGTAAATAAACTTAACTTGGTTTTAATAATTTATTTAACTCTTAAATATACAACTTAATTTATATTACTACACTCTATAGCTCGATCGTATAGGCTCGTTCAGACTGTCTGTGCCATCTTGAGGGCTACCTATTTATCTCCGTCACAGGATTCCCGATCTTTCGAATTCCGGCAGTTGGCGACGGCATGTTCCAATTGTTTCCAATATTGACCGTTGTTTTCCGCGGAAGAGCGACTGGATGGTTCTCGAATATCTCCGGGGATGATCTCATCGCTGTCGATGGCAACGTGTGAGGCGACAGGTCCGGCCTAGGTTCGTTACAATATGATAATTTGAATGACCAAATCAGATAGTGTGTTATACTTCACTCATAACAATTATTGCAAAATTTATAAATATTTCTAAAATAATGCAAAAAAGAGGGGTGTTCGTCATTATCTCGATTTTAACTAATAAAAAATGAAATTAAAGGTCTTTTTAATACCTACAAGTTTTCTCAAAAACCTTATCGGAAAATTATATGGCCCGAAAACTGAATTTTCCGACTTTGATAGTTGTTTATAAAAAAATAGGGCAAAACTGGCTGTACTAACCCCCCTAACCCCCCCTGTCACCTAAAACCTTCGAATACCTGTAATATTTTTTTGCGTGAAATTGATCAATTTTTGATCCACACACTGGGCTAAGCGTCATAGAACATAATTTTTTTAATAAAAAAATAAAATATATAAATAATTATTAGTTATTCTTTTTAAAAGTAATATTAAGATTGAAACCCAAGTAAGTCAATCGATCAATCAATCAATATACTTTATTATCGGAAGATATTACATCTCATAGATAAAGTCATATAAATATAAAGTAAATAAATAAGTTTATAAATCGTATGGTGCAGGTAGTATAACATTGTCACAATTTAAAAAGGAACAAACAGATATCATCCATTTGAGCAGTTGAGAATGAATAAACTATCTAAAAGGATTCAATAGAGTTTCACATCTAAATTAACCATTCCAATCTTTGTCAAGAAACTCTCAAACACTATAAAACACTCTCGTTTCGAACGTCCATTGTCTTAATGGTTTAAAAGGCCTGGACTGAGCACCATCGAATTCTATGGGACGACGCACTGCACATGGCGGAATTACACGCAACATTTCACCGGCAGTCATATAAATTGGTAAGTAGCACCTAAACTTATCAGTATTCACCTGAAGACGATTGCAGATACAAGCATTCGAAACGTCGTGAAAACCTTTTACACCCATCAAGACTCCCATTAACACCCTCATCTATAAGTAAGATATTTATAGATCTCCTAAAATGAGGTGGCGAAATAATTTTTGTAGATGGGTGGGAGATGATTGTATAGTTTTACTGCACTATAAATCAGATAGTTCTTCGTTAAATTTGAAGACGGAATAGGAAGCTTAAATTATTATTTTGGCGAGTGATCCAATAATGATGCCTTATTTTGTGTACAAACACACAGTTTCGAGAATGAAAAACGAAGGGTCAGGATTTTTGTTGAGAGAACAGCGTCTTACAAGATTCTCTGGGTCCAACTTTACAAAGGTAAGGAACTGCACGCTTTTTTAAGAACAAATATACTATTGAAGTTTTGGTGACTGCAGATACCCAGAAGGGTATGCCATTCCTAATATGAGATTCAATCAGGCGTGGTATACTACTTTCGCAGTGGCTGAACCCATTTCTTTCGACACCATCCGCAGGCATAGACTCAGATGCTAGTTTTCCATTCAATAACTTCACATGGTTTTCAAAATATAGGTTGTTGTCCAAATGGATTTCAAGAAATTTACTCGTATTTGCTTGCGCAATGACATCTTCAGTACTTAAATGAATATCTGGTGAATTAAATTTGAAGAATAAGAGATTGGTTTCATCTACATTCAACGAGAGCAAATTGGAGTTAAACTACCTTTTCACACTGGAGATATCATTGGCAATTTTTAGTGTAATCTATTTATATCGGTCTGATGCCACAAAATGGTTGTGTCGTCTGCAAATTTGTAAATCTACCATCAATCTTGAGATTAGCCAAATCGTTGAAATACAACAAACACGGAAGAAGTATTGTCC
>JAFIRS010008975.1:0-13114 GCA_018342105.1 Gonioctena quinquepunctata | reverse complement strand
GACAGATTTAGAACAATTGTTGTGATGTTTTGTGTTAATTTTTAGTATTTCAAAGCCACCTTAGTAACTTCTTAGCATTGAATTAGAACAAAGTAATTGTATTATCTTATTTTCTTTTAGCTGTAATTTTGATTGTATTTATCGCACATTTTATTAGCAGGTATGAATGAATTCCTTATTAATAGTACTAATAAATGGTACCATGGTACCAATATGGTTCCATTTGAAAAAAATGAGTCTTACCCCAGAATCGATTACGATGAACTTTATTTGCTCATAAAAAACGCAATTTAGTATTTTTGACGGGATTTCGATTTTTCTAGCATTAGACGGGTGAATTGGAATAAATCGAACCATCATGGCACACTTAAATGGAAAACTAAAATTGAATTATCAAAAATATTGACGTTTGAAAGCTCACTTATGTGGTATCATTGGATTCAAAAAATCATGCAGATTTCAGAAATGTAATAATATACAGGGTGTTCTATTCAAAAATCGAAAGTTGGTATCACTTCCGGCGAAACCGGAAGTGAAAAAAAAATCATCTGTAAATCAAAAAGTGCCGCTTATAATGTATATGAGATATCCCAAATTTCAATCAATTACCTTCAAAACTAAAGGAGATACGAGGGGTGTACTATGATCCTGTTACACACGGTATATATATATATATATATATATATATATATAAAAAGAGAATTGTTAGAATCCACACAGATTATAGGTGTCGCTAATATATATATATATAATAATATATATATATATATATATATTATATATATATTATATATATATATATATATATATATATATATATATATATGTATATATATATATATATATATATATATATATATATATATAGGGAGATTCAAAAGTACTTCAACAAACTTCAGGAGATGATTCCTCACAATATTCTAATATGAATTGTCCAAATAAATATATTTCCGGAAACGCTTCGTTTCCAAGATACAGGGTGTTGAAGTTTTATTTTTATTTTCGTTTTTTTCAAATAACTTTAGAAATACTGACCTTAATTAAACGAAAATTGGTATTGAGAGGTTTTTTGAGGTGTCGAATTCGAATCTGATGTTATTACTCGTAGGGGGCGCCACCTACACGTCTTTTTCTTTTTTGAAGATGCATAACTTTTTTGAGCGTACTTCTAGCACAGTTTTCAGTAAAAAAATCAATTTCTCTATCAAAAAAGCTATCCTTGTCACAAGTCGATGCAAGCAACCGTTTTCTAGATATTTGGCCTTGAAAATTTCAAGTCGAGTATTTGATAATCGATGCGTGTGGAAGTTATTGCCATTTTTTTTGCATTTTTCACAAGAATGCTTAGGAAATGAATTTGACGTTTAAGTAAGTAGTTTTGTTTTTTTGTAGGGGGGCGCCACCTATTCTATTTATTTTTACTCGTTTGAAATAATTATTTTTGTATCAAGGGTGCAAAATCTGTATTTGTTTTAATAAAATTTGCAAGAAATATCAACATTTTATTTCAAGAAATTTTGAATATGTAGAATAAAATGAAGAAAACTGAATTGTATCCAAAATAAATTGTTCAAAGTGTCCACCTTCAGCGGAGATACAGGCATTCAGTCTTCTAGTCATTGAATCTCGTACCCGCTCAAAAATTATTGGTGTGTTTCTTATTGTTTCACAGGCGTCTTCTATTCGGTTTCTCAGATCTCCCTCGTTCGCTACTGGAGTTTTATAAACGAGTGACTTCAAATGTCCCCAAAAATTGAAATCTAGCGGGTTTAGATCTGGGGACCTAGGTGCCCACGTCTGTTCAGGTTCTTCTACACCCCTACCTATCCATCGATTTGGATAGACAGTGCTAAGAAATTCCCTTGCTACAACGCTAAAATGGGCCAGAGCCCCATCATGTTTAAACCACATGCAGATACGAATTTCTAATGGTACATTCTGAAGTAGTCCTGGCAATTCATTTTCTAAGAAGTCTCTGTAAGTTGCGCCATTCAGTGGAAACGGAAAAAAGAAAGGACCTATCAATTATTGCCGCCCATACATTTACAAAAAATTGATGCTGATAATGTCTTTCACTAACTGCGTGCGGATTTTCCAGAGCCCAAACATGGTTGTTATGAACGTTTGTGATAGCATTTCGAGAGAAGTTTGCCTCGTCCGTGAAAAGTACATATCTTGAAAATTGAGGATTTCCAGCCAATTTTCTCAAAAACCACTGACACATAGTAATGCGTTGGGGAGAGTCTCGTAGCAAAAGAGCTTGTATCCTTTGGATATGGTATTGATAAAATTGTTCTCCAAACTGTGGACTGAGAGCTTCAGCAATTATTCTTGTACTTGTTTCTGGATTCTCCTCGAGAACGTTCAAAACAGCTCCTTTCAGTTCTGGGGTTCGACTGCTCGTGGTCTTCCAATAATATCAGCTGCTCTTTTGAAGCTACCTATTTTTGCCAAACGACGGTGGAGACTGGTAAATGTTAGAGCTGAAGGCAGTACTCGATTAGGAAATCTCTCCTGGTAAATACGTCTTGCATCGCGCGCATTGCCACCCGCAAGGCCATAAACGAAATGCGTATCGACTAAATAAGCATTATTGTTTAAATAATCTACTTTTTCAAAATTAGTGTTTCTAATTTTACAGAAACTACAACAAAATAACAAAACGTTTAACTGTCACATAATATGTGATTACCAAAACTACTTACTTGAACGTCAAATTCATTTCCTAAGCATTCTTGTGAAAAATGCAAAATAATGGTAATAACTCCATCACGCATCGATGATCAAATAACCGACTTGAAATTTTCAAGTCCAAATATCTAGAAAACGGTTGCTTATAGCGACTTGTAACAGGGGTTACTTTTTTACGTAGATATGATAGAGAAATTGTTTTTTTTACTGGAAAATTTGCTAGAAGTACGCTCAAAAATGTTATGAATCTTCAAAAAAGAAAAAGACGTGTAGATGGCGCCCCCTACGAGTAAGAGCAATGGTGACATCAGTTTCGAATTCGACACCTCAAAAAAACCTCTCAATAACAATTTTCTTTCAATTGAGGTCAGTATTTCGAAAGTTATTTAAAAAAAACGATAATAAAAATTGAACTTCAACACCCTGTATCTTGGAAACGAAGCGTTTCCGGACATATATTTATTCAGACAATTCATATTAAAATATTGTGAGCAATCACCACCTGAAGTTTGTCAAAGTACTTCTGACTCACCCTGTATATATATATATATATATATATATCATGACCTTGGATAATCGACTGACTGACTAATAGATGGACACATCAAATGATTCATTTATTGTTTTCATGTCATATCAATTATATTGTATGCTATGGACGGGTTTTAATGGTTATTTACGTTAAAAGTGTGATTTCACAAAATATTTCAGTTCAGTTTCTGACAAAAAGTATTATGATTTCAAGACCGGAAGAATTGGATATTTCGATTATGAAAATTGTTTTTCATATTACTCTCATTTTTGTTCATGAAAAAGACAAAAAATACAACATTTCAATTTTTATAATAATCCTTATTATCTGATTGCTCTATGTAGGCTTGTCAACCAACATACACATTTTTTTTCAAATCCATCTTCTATTTGTGTTTTTTATCGGTAACTTCTTTTTTTTTCGGAGCCGGATCTATATGCAATAAATCTACATAAATCTTTTTCATGCATGTACTGGTGGTAATCCAAAAGCAGCCGTTTTCAAATTATTTTGTTACAATTACTTTTGACGTGACACCACACAGAAAGTAGGTTTGAGTAGACAAATACGATATAAAAATGTTGCCATGTGTCATACTTAAATCTAATGAAGGCTTAACAGCAAAAGTTTTGTTTGCAAGTTGCACCTCCGTAGGAAATAATGAGTTTTTTTTATCATTTATTCAACGTCGGACTGATTCTGCATCAAGGCTTGATACCGACGCCGGTGAGCACACTTTTCCCAACCGGAAATTTTGCCTAATTCTCTGTTGTTTCAGATGTAGGGTTCTTTAACGAGCTCAACATCTATGAACTCGTTACCGCCATCTTAACGTCCCCTACGAAGGACGGCAAACCTCTCGATATATCTCGTGCTCATTGATATATCGCCTGCAGCTGCGAATATGCTACTGTGCTGCAGTTGTACGGGGCTTGATAACGCGAACGTTCTTCGACAGGCAGTGGTCACACATTCAAGAACTGACCGCGGCCGACTGTGCTTGGCTTGAGATATCAAATTCAAATGATTTATTCACTATTAGTACGGAATATATCTATATTTTCAAATCTACATATGTACATCTCATTGTCGCGTTGGTTACGGGACAGGAAATGAGGTTTTTAGTTTACGTGTGGGGAAAGATTTCCACCTGGTTCCAAACGTCTCGTACGCCCCCCTGAGGGGGCAGTAAGAAGGCGCCACGCTGATGTTGGCATTGTTTTCTATGTATTTAAAAATTTTTGAAAGGTAGTTTGAAATAATGTTCCTCCTTCCTGCGCTGTACGCTTATGTAAGTGTTGTTGGATTTTATTGGGATGAGAAATTGTCTGATAATGAAATTTTCTTATTTCTTTGATTTTTGTTTGTTTCCCGGAAAAAGTGAGCGGCAAAAAACCGAATCGAGTTGATTTGTTGTTTTTTGTTTGTAACGGATTTGCAGGGCATCACCACCCCAAAAAACATTTTAAGTAAAATTTACGTCATTTCGACCTTCAAATAGGTCAGCGCCCAAATTGGCGAAGGTAATTCTTACGTTATAATTACCTTTAATTATGCTGTATGGGGTCGGCTTCAGAATAGCCCCGGGGTAAATCCTGCCTGTCGTAAGAGGCGACTAAAAGGATAACCGTAGGTGGAAGATGGTCTCATCGCCCGGTGAAATACCACCATATCGACTTTGTGTGCTGTGAAATGGATCATTCCATGTTTCAGTGTTCGGTCGATACTTTCCGGTCTCCCTCTTTCCTTTTCCCCAATTCCTCCTTTATTTTCAGCTAATATTAATAATGATGAAGTCTCCTAGAGTAAAACACTCCGGAAGTAAAATACCTCTCCATTCGGATTTCCGGGCGAGAGGTACTCGAGGGGACTCAACATTGAAGATTAATTTTTGCAACATCCGTGGACTCAACAAGAACATCAATGACGTCCACCATCACCTACAGACGAAAAAACCGGATATTCTGGCTCTAACAGAAACACAAGTAAACTCGTCCACCAACAAGGTCCATATGCTTTGTCCTGGTTACGAACTCCATTCTCGATTCAGGTTCAAAGGTGGAGTCTGCCTTTACGCTAAGGCTAACCCTTCATGCCAGCGTGAAGAGAGTTTGGAACCGAAAGACTTTGATGTGATGTGGTTTAAGCTATCTGATACCAAAGTGACTAAGTTCCTCTGCTGCCTTTACCTATCACCTAATGAACCTTCATATAACAACCTCTTTGAGTTTTTATCACTCAAACTGGACTTCATTCAGGAAAACCATCCAACAGCTGGAAACCATAATCATGGGGACTTTTAAATGACATAATGCTGCCTGGCTCAAATTCTCTAACAAAACAGATGATGCAGGTCGTCAAGCCGAGGCCTTCGCCATCACTCATGGTCTAGAACAACTGGTCGAGCTACCAACCCGCATCCCTGATGTCAACAACCAGTCTGCCAATACACTAGATCTTTTCCTCACCACCAATCCTGACCCGTATAGAATAGAAGTTTGTGCCCCACTTGGAAACTCTGATCACACCCTCATCTCCACAACATGCTTTCCATTTACCATCGAGCAGCACAATACCACCCGTCTCATGTGGCATTACAATTCGGCCGACTGGAAGGTCTTCGTATGTTTTTTCAGCGTTTTCCATGGAAGAGAGTTTGTTTCTTTCAGTAGATCCAAACGATGTGCTGAGACAATTTCTGAAATCATCATGTTGGGGATGCAAACCTTACATACCGAATACCGAAAGAAGAACATCATCCGATAAGACCTGGTTTAACAGAAACTGCTCTAGAGCTGTGGCTTCCAAACAGGCAGCATACCATCGATGGCAAAAAATCGGGACCTGAGACCAGAGCAGCATACGTTGAGGCTAGAGGCATATGCAAAGAGACAATAGAATGTTCAAAAGATGCCATAATGCCAAAATAAGATCAAAACTTGTTGAATGTCCCAACGGATCCCGTTCATTTTGGTCTTTCGCTAAGCTGTGGGAAGAAACTCACTTCCAGCTCTTTTCCTCCCCTAACCAAAGAAGATGGAACACTAGCAACGACTGCCCAGGAAAAAAACCAATATCTTTGCGCACCTATTTGCTGGAAATTCCACTCTGGATTCTTCGGGAAAACAACCCCGAACATTACACCTATTGACAGTCACATGCCCGAGATCACCTTTCGCCAACGTACTATCAGAAAGATTTTGCTGGGTCTCAACACCAACAAAGCCTGTGGATCTGACGGAATCCCGCCGATTGTTCTCAAGAAATGTGCCCCCGAACTAACACCTGTTCTTTGCAAGTTGTTCAACCACTCTTACAATTTGGGAGTATTTCCGTCCAAAAAAAGGCAAAAAGACCCTACCTAGCAACTACAGACCTATCGCACTGCTATCTATTATTTCGAAGGTCATGGAAAAAGCCATCAACATCGAGCTCATGAAATATCTGGAAGACTCAGGAATTATCAATGATAGGCAATATGGCTTCCGCCATCAGAGATCAACTGGTGACCTGCTCGCTAGCGTCTCCATATATGGCAGCTATTTTATTGAAAAGTATGGAAACTTTAGCTGTGGCATTAGATATCTCCAAGGCGTTCGATCGAGTTTGGCACCAGGGACTCCTCGCCAAGCTTCCATTTTATGGCTTTGCCCTCAGCTGTGTTCTCTGCTTGCTAGTTTCTCTCAAACAGGTCTCTCCATGTAGTGGTCGATGGAGTTTCATCTGACACTCTACTCATAAATGCTGGTGTTCCGCAAGGATCCATTCTAGCACCAACACTATTTTTACTTCACATCAACGACGTGTTGAAAGCAACTTCATGTCCTGTACACAGCTTTGCTGATGATAGTACCTCCATACCGCTTTCTTTCCCGGGCCCCTATATCAGCCCGTGAAACCAGAAATGAACGAGGAAGAAATGTTAATAATGTAAATATGGACTTAGCAACAATTCTCGAATGGGGATCCAATAACTTGGTAGAATTCAATGCAAACAAAAAACAAGCATGTCTTTTCTCTAGAAAAGCCGATCTCACTGTGCCTAACATAACTTTGTCAGAGTAACCATACCACTGAAGTCATCCATATCGATGTTGGTATTACTATCAGCAATAACCTTTCCTGGGAAAATCACGTGAGGTCCATTGCCAAAGTGCATCCCAAAAACTTGGTTTTTGTTTCGTGCCAAGAGCTATTTCACCTCCAGTCAGCTGCTTATGATCTATAAGGCAAGATCCGCCTGTCCTGGAATACTGTTCCCATATTTGGAGTGGGCACCTAAACATATCCTGAAGCTATTAGATTCTGCCCAAAAAAAGGGCAATTCGTCTCGTCGGTGATGCCTCGTTACAAACTCGCTCACTTGTCTGGAACACCGTAGAAAAGTTGGCGATTTGTCTCTATTTTATAGATATTTTCATGGGCGATGCTCTTCTGAAATATCAACCATCGTTCCTCCTTTGGCAGTCTCTTCGAGATTAACCCGTCAAGTTCAGTCTTCACACCCCTTCGTGGTCACTTTGGAGACCTGCAGAACATCACTTTCCAAAGACTCATTCATCCAACGAACTGCGAGGCTTTGGAACTCATTGCCTGCATACAACCTCCAGAAATTTAAGAAGAACACCAACTCCTACCTTCTTTCCCTTGGTTCCCACGATGTTCTCTGAACATTACAGGATATCCCTTTTCGTGGGAACCAGAACATATAAAAAAAAAAAAAAATAAGGGGAAGAAAATGGAAGTAATTCAGAAGTCGAAAATTGGGCAATTAGGACATTTTGCCTAATAAGTCGAAGGCATAAATAGGTAAAATTGACTTCAGAATAGTCGACTGATGGTAAAAATTCAGTCACTTCCACCTATTTTAGGTTATAAACACTATATTGAAACAAAAAGTGAAAGGTTAGAAGAAGATAATAAATGTTAACTGCATATTGTGTATCTTAACCTACATCTTTATTCGTAGAAGCTTTGAAGATAAACATGGCGTATGAAAAAAGAACTGCCAAGAAACGTACAGCAGAGAATGATGTATGCAAGTGATGGTTTCGCATTCACATCTAGTTCGGATTTTATTTGCGATACAAACTTTTCTGTGATAATGTTGAATTTTATGTAAAACAAGTGGGCCCCTTCAAAATATCAAATTTGTATGGAAAAATTCATTGAATTAAGTTTACTTTCTCAACTTTTTTCATCAAACATTGCACTATCTATCATTAAAATATAGTCGATTAAAAAAATTATGGATAATTTTTGGAATGGAGGCAACGCTTCAAGCCAAAAAATATGGCGTCTATCCCATATGGGACCTTTAAGTCGCATTTTCCTAAAATTTCAACTTTGAGAACACATAGGCTTCATTCAAAGTCGAAAGTAACCTTTATTCCTGACTTTGAAGTCCATTTCCTCATCTTAGGATTTCAGACCCTTCCACATTGTGGTCACGTGATGAAATACAAATTTATTATGGGATGTTTTTTCATGCGGTATGTCTATACGTTCCGTTCTCTGGTTGGAATGGAATCGTGGATAATAAATGTATATTGTTGTTATTCGATATACTGAGCAGAAACACTGAAATGATCATTTTAATTTCCAATACGGAGAAAATATTAACATTATTTTGTACTGCTTGTTGGTGGTGGAACTATCTCTGTCTAGCCTATACCTACTTACTTAAAGAAAACGATATATACTACAGAACCCCGTAATAAGTATTTTTTTTATTGGTGCCCCTTTTTACCCATTTAAAGCACGCCTCAGCGTGTTTAAATCGAACTTTAAAAAACGCGCGTTTTTTAAAGGTAACCATGACAACATCAACAAATCGAGAAACGTGAAGTCTAAATGACAAATTTTTTATTATTGATCTGACATGAGTACCTTGTAACGTCAAAATATTACTCCAATTCGTTCATTTATATGTGCTCCTCCATCCATTTGATGAACTTTTCATATTCTTTTTTATATATATCACTGGATTTTTGCGGTATTAACCGCGATTCTGCCTCACTATTCAAAAAATCGATATTAGAATAATTCATTTTTGAGCTCTGGTGACAACAAATATTGATCTTTGGTAACGAATTGCAAATGAATGTTTTTCTCATTTCCATGACAACGAAAGGTATACTGATGTCACATCACGAATTCAACCTTCTTACATTATTAGTTCTTATTTCTATTATATGTAGTAATAATACCAGTATATATGATTTCAAAGTGCACCAATAAAAAAAAATAACGTAAAGTATTCGTGGATAACTGGTCTTAAAAACACTTGCTCTATTTCGAGCACTCCGGCTGCGCCGTCGTGCTCGAAAAATCGCGCGTGTTTTAAAGCCCTTTTTATCCACTTACACTTTAATATACTATTATTCTGAAATTGAAGTGTTTATTCTGGAATTGAATATCAAATATCAGTGGTATTGAAAATAGTACGCGATAATTGAATTCAGTGCACATTTTGCCTCAATATCCATGATAATATTATCTAAGTATAAGGAGGGAATCTCTATCCGAAGAGAAATAGCCAAGCATAACATTTTAAATATCAAATGGTGTGTAGTGATTGGCTCAAAAATTGTAGTTTGACATGGCCGCGTTCCGCATAGTCTGAAAGTATTCTTAGAATGCTAACTTTGCAGAATGCCGTGCTCGGAAATATCCAATTCAATTTGTTTGCCAATTGTGACTACCTCTCAAGAAATCAAACAAATCAATGATTAGTGTTGAAATTTTCGAAGTCATCGTTTCAACACCACATCAATTTTTCATTGTTTTGCTATTTGCTTTCGTTTTCTTGCACTTTTTTCAATAAATTTTTTTGACTCACTTTACCCACTTCAGCTGGACCAACTCCGTTGAATTGAATCATTGAAAACGTCACGGCAGTAGTTTATCGCTGGTGACAGACGAACTTATCTATGCATTAATTCTGTTCATTCTGTCAATCCATCCATTAACGGCATAACCTAACATAAGCCTGTTTTGTAATGCCTCCGTCGATGGTTAACATCTATTTGTTCTCATATTTTATTCATAAAAATGGATGATGAATGTTTTGAAATAGTTGAAGTCATTGAAAGATATGGAGCACATAGTAGAATATGCTTATGTACCACATAAGTAACATGATGACTCTGATCTTTGGACTTTGGGAAGTGTAGGTGCGGATTATATTCCCATTCTGGCAGCTAATCGATAGTAGTTGGTGGTATACTTGTATGGTTTATCAATTCTATTCAAATTTCCACTAGGCATACTAAAAATCAGCTCCAAAATAAATGATTTGAGGAGAGTGAATTGTATGATGTCATGCTCATCCGAATCGATTCGGGCTTCAATATCTGATAATAGACCAAGTTACTTTGAGGAATTCATTTTTGGTAACTTTGACTTAGTTGTAGACATTTAATCTTATTAGACAAATATTGTAGTAATCTCGCCCTCATTGTGAAACAGTTGGTATAAACTAGGACAAAAAAATGCCCAGTCAACTTAATTGGTGCCAAAATAGGTAACGTAGAGTGTATAGTAGACCTGTTTACCGACTTGTTCATTCCCTACTATGTGAACATACATGAGGTAATACTTAGGTTAATATTTACTAGAAATTATTCCCTGAAAGTTAAAGTATTTTGAACACATTTCATTTTGCTGGTCACCTTTAGGTGAAATTTAACCTAATAAATAACTCTATTGACCCCTGAGGCTGTGAAGGTATATTTGAAGTTCTTAATGAGTAATTTCATACTATACACTATGCCTATTAAGTTCATTGTTTTTGAAGGAGATCCGGTGGTCTCAGTTACGGTTTTTATAACTCGAATCATAACTTTGGAGTTAGTTACTAGTTGGAAGTATAATATTTGGTCGAGAAAAGGTAAATTCGGACTCCTTCAAGTTGAAAGATAAGCATCGATCGATTAGGGCCAGAGCTTCGTTAACTAGCAATGTTTTTCTTTGAATTTTGGTGCCACGAGCGGCGATGCTTTGCTCAGCTCCTTTATACTATTGCTGAAAAATTTATTTTTCCCCTTCACACAACTCCATACCAGCAGCAGCAATGGATATTTCTTTCATAATTTGCGATTTCACAAAACTTGTGAGGTTTTTCTTTTTTGTCTTTTAAGGACATCCTTGAAATGTCTTTGACGGTCTGCTCAAAGCAGAAAATGGCCTATCGGTGGATGTAGATGGTAGCGAGTGATGAATACTGTCTTGAAAGCCACTGTAAATTGCCATTGAAAAAAAATGTGAGGCTTCGGTGATGTCGGTTCTACTTTAGCGGAATTTTTTTGGCACATACTTCTCAAAGAAGTCTTTAAATCCATAACAACATCATCAGGAAATATTAATTAACCAAATTTCCTTGTGACAAAGTCACAAACTGCATAATCGCGATCTGCCTCACTTGTATTCACGCAAACTTAAAAAAATTCCTGCCGGATAATAATAGGAGCGTTATAAAAAAAACCTCAAAGAGGCAAGCAAACGCAAAACAGTTATATATGGTCTTGAAGTGGGAAGTCTAACCAAAAGTGATTGTAAATGATTGAGTCCATATTCAACCATATAAGAAACTACTGTATCTCCAGAAAAATGTATTATAAAAAATTCAAAAAAAAAAGAATCATTAGAACACTAAACAATACACTTAACACAACACTAAACAATACACATATTTCCAGGAAAAGGACCGATTCTTCTCTCAACTCGACGGACTCCCGATGAGATCTTCCCTTTCTCCAATCCTCGCCAACATATACATGGAGTGGTTCGAAGAATTGGCTATACGGGAGGCAGAATACAAACCGGGAAACCCGGGTTGAAGTATACACCTTCATTATATGGAATCACGGAAATTATCCCGGTTTCTTCTCAAAATTAACAGTCGGGATTCGCCAACAGACCTTCCCCCTTCCTCGATGTGAACGTTGAGAGAATAGGCAAGAAATTCCACCTCCGTCTACAGAAAGAAACACTAGGGGCAGTACCCAGTTACATCCAACCACGAGTTGACGAAGAGAGGGATCGTGAGAACATTTAAAGAGCGACGCACATATGCAACGACGTTGAGTCACTAGATGCCGAATTAAACCCTGGGGATCCGTGGAATGGATATCCCGAAACTCCTGAAAAGTATTTAAACAACCCGGAGAACGAAGACATCTGAAACAACAACAAAAAACAGCCCTCCTTCCTACATCAGAGGGTTCCGAGAAAAAATAGAAGGATCAGAAAAAAATTCAACATCAAGAGCTGCTTCCAATCCCGTACTTTTTTAGTTTTGACCAAGACCAAAGACAACAAAAAAAAAATCGTAAAATTGCATTTATGAATTCCATTTTGGTGCGGAGATTCCATATTGGGGGGACAAAGAGACCTTTTTGGAAGATTGATGAGCACAAGAAATGGACTCAACGGGAGAAACATCAAAATCGGGAATCGCTGACCACGCCTGGGGTGACACCATCGAGTTCTATACGACCAAAATTCTACATAGAGAGGAGCATTTTAAATGAAAGTTCAAAGAGGCCGCCTACATCGAAGTCAAAACGCCTTTAGTCAACCGCTTTTGATCAAGAACGTATGGAAACCACTGATTGCTCTTCTGGGGGCTGCAGAGGCGCGAAACTTAACGCACCATCACACCGCGGGTTTTTACGCACCCCGCCATGGCGGAATTAAGCATCATTGCACCGACAGTCAAAAAATTTAAGATTCACCTGCTAAATTTGTAGTATTCCCTGCAATAAAGCATTAAACGTCGGGAAAAATTTTAAACCATTTTAAACGATGGGGTCCAAATGATAGTAATCAAACAATACACAAATGTAAAATACCGCACAAATAACTTATCCAATTTAAATAACATCACGT
>JAFIRS010008974.1:0-13122 GCA_018342105.1 Gonioctena quinquepunctata | reverse complement strand
AGTTAGAACAGTTGTTATTGTAATTACCTACCTTTTAAAGTAAGCTATGAAAATGGCAACTATATTATGTTTGTTTAGTGACATTTCTTTGATGGAATAATCAAAATGGTTTACAGTGAGGAAGAAAAAGTTCAAATATTTATACAAAAATAGATAACAAAGATTTATTTAGGAAATTTAAATAACATGATAACTCGTAAAAGATGTAATGAATTATGCATTGGAGATTGCTTCATTATTGACATTCAGATTCTCTATTTCAAGTCGAATCGTGTCTTTAATGAGTTGAATATTATTATCATTAACCATGTCTTTTAGAAATCCCCAGAAAAATTAATCCATAGGGGTCATGTCCGGACTGTTAAGTGGCCATTTAATACTTCCATTATTTCCTATCCATATTGGGAATACATTATGCAAATGTTCTTGAATGGGTAGTACACTATGTGGGTTGCTCCATCTTGCATACAAATCAAACTGACAAGCTCGGCTTCCAAAAAATTCTGTAAAATAATATTTTCTACTTCTGGGATCAGTATTTCTTGATAGGTAACTCCTGTTAATATATAATGATAAAATACAGGGCCAACAATTTTTGTACTAAAAATTCCGCACCAAACGCTTAAATATTTCTTCCTGTTTCTTTATTTGTTTTACCAATCTTTTTCAGTTGTCCTTTTTTTTCCACGACCTTCCATTTTGAAAATGTCTGCCATAGAAAAGGAGACTCAGTCCATAATATTTTAGTTAAATAATCGGGATCTTCATTCAAATTGTGAATCGTCTGTTGACAAAATTCCAGCCTTTTCCTCTTATGAGTCTGTTTAAACTTGCACGGGTATAATTTTATATGGTTGTAGTTGTTCTTTTTCAAAGTACGTTGGATTTTGGAAAAACTTTTACCTAACGAATGGGCTACATTTTTTAAACTATATTCAGAATTTTCAATGTTTCAAAAAAGTGTATTCGCGAATTAATATGGATAGGCTTACCTTCGAAATTAAGCGGTATATCTAGCTGTTTTTCCTGGTTTTCTTGAACTAAACGCTTTTTTACTAGCTTTTATTTAGTTTCACTTGTTAGTTCGTTAGGGTCAAATCTTGCAAGTGAATTTTGACAAATTTTTAGTCGTCCGATTGATTTGAAATTTGGCAGATGTTCATAATTCCGGTGACAATGCATTAAAGAGTTTTTGTTAGACAAAAAAACCAAATGGCAGCTCCAAGATGGCGGAAGAGATTTGTAATTATGGCCCGATTTGATTCAAAATTGGTAGGTGGGGGTTTTTGGGGTCGGAGATCATTAATTTTTTGTCAAAATTAATAAATTCAAGATGGCGGCCCCAAGTTGGCGGACGAGATTTCTGAATATGGTCATATTTCAATCAAAATTGATAGGTGGGGGTTTTTCAGGTTCGGAGATTTTGAATTTATTGTCAAAATCTATCAATTCAAGATGGCGACTTCAGGATGACGGACGAGTTTTGTGGTTATGGTCAGATCCTATTCAAAATTGGTGTGTAGGAGTTTTTAGGGTCGGAGATTTTGATTTCTTTCATCTCAAAACTTACAGGAAAGAGAACTTGTAATAACGATGCTCTATTAGAAATGAACAGATTAAGGCGAATTAACTAAAAAGCAAAAATAAAATAACTGATAAAAAAACTTTTTAAAGGCAAGCTTTTATCAAGCCGTGTACTAAAACGTATAAAATAAATTTAAGTCATCGCTGACAATGATTTAATTATTTTTTGTTGAATTATTTGGTTTCAAAAAGATTGTCAAGCGAATTGTAATAAAATTAATATTTCGACAAGTTGTTATTTACCAACTATTCATTGTCTAATGAAATTAATTGATATCTACTTTCATGAATACTTTGTAAAAATCAAATACTTCGACAAGTTCTTACTTACCAACTGATCACTGCCCAATCAAATTAATTGGTACCTACTTTTATGAACTTTTCGCGCGACAAAAGCTTTTAAAACTAAATAATTCAACAAAAAATAATTAAATCATTGTCAGCGATGACTTAAATCTATTTCATACGTTTTAGTAAACGGCTTAAATAAAAGCTTGTCTTTAAAAAGTTTTTTTATTAGTTATTTTATTCTACTGAAACTGAAGGGATGATTCACCTTTTGGTATATTTTTTAATGTATTTTCTGACGGTGTTGGACGATTTGGATACAACACCCTATATGCACTTTTTGCTGCACGTTTATTTTTGTTGTTTTGTATATAACAAGTATATATTTGAACTTTTTCTTCCCCACTGTAAACCATTTTGATTATTGGGAATTCAAAATTAGATGCCAGCGCCATAGTGGCGAAAATTCAAACCAGACATACGTACATTGTTTGTCTGTTTTCTCAGAGGTTATATACTTGTGTTTTGAGTTTTTTTTAATATTTCCATTTGGTATTATTTTCCAGTTTTTGTGTGTACCGTTATTCATTTCAAGACTCTAGTGAAGTGGTGTATTTAAATCTTAAGACAAATATCATTTGCGAAAACTCACTTTAAAGGAGACAAAGTATGTTCTAATTTGCTTGCAAAAAAAATCTTTTTCGAAGTTTCTGGACAGCTTAGTGAAGCCATCAAGAATTATTGTTATTAATTATTTTGAAGAAATGTTACACATTATTTGGGAATGTTCGTATTGAAAATAAAACTAACAAAACATGTTTTTATTTCATATAAACTAAAACAAAAAAGATGGTGTGAAAATGTGTCCTTATCACCTAGATGGGTATACATATACAGAGTGGCCACTTTTTTAATGGGATTGTATTGGTAACTTTTAAACCATAAGAGTTAGAAGGTCGGTCAAATGGAGAAAAAGTTGCATTCATAGAAGCATTGTCAAGCAGTTCAAACAAATCGAGATTATCAGAGCCGGTTATTGAGATATCATAAGAAAAGTAAATTCTGTCATTTTGATTTTTCTTTTTTCCCACTTTATTTCGAATATTATCAAAAAATGTCACAGGAGTTTTTTATTCGACAGTAAATTATCCTCATTTTGACATAATCAGATTTTGTATCCAACGTTTCGTACGCTCTGGGCCACCCTCAACCTAATTTTTTTCAATACGGACCTGCATATTTTATGACACTTTTCGAAATAACTTTTAACGCTAAATTCAACGATATATCATACAATGTCATTCAAAGTTGATTTTCAGGTGATTTTGACCCTTATCCAAATTTCTTTGGGTCGGATCTGTATTACATTTAGGTACCTTTAGTTTAATTAACAACATGCAATACATTTCGATAAGAAAATCAACTTACTCATCTTCAACTGAATGGAACGTAACAGAATCAAAGCAAGAAACAAGTAATAATTATTTACAAATTTCAAGAGGTGAAAAACCTAATTCATAATAATTAAACGAAACTATCATTTAATGAAAGAAAAATTAAATGATTATTCGAAAGTAAATGATGAACATTAATGAAGTAAGTGTTCGAAATGTCCACCATTTTGTAAAATGCACTTTGCGGTTCTGGAACCCATACTTCTTATACATTTGCTTATTTCGTCTCCTTGAATACCTTCCAATACATTCTCAATCTTCTCGCGAAGAATCTCTATTGTCGGGTTCGTAGTATCATAAATTTTATTTTTGAGATATCCCCACAAATAAAAATCCAGCGGATTCAAATCCGGAGATCTGGCAGGCCATGCTACTGGACCTCTTGTTCCAATCCATGAATCGGGAAAAGTTCGATTTAGATAGTCTGTGACTATTCTTGAGTTGTGTGGACCACATCCGTCCTGTTGGAACCATGGACTATTACGCCGATACCGTATAGGAAGATCATCCAACATTTCTTCTATAATTTCTACATATTTTGCTCCGGTTAGGTTGCCGTCAATAAAATAGGGTCCCAGTAATTTATTATTCAACAAACCGCACCGTATGTTCAAAGAAAAACGATATTGATGTCTAACTTCATGAATTAAGTGGGGATTTTCTGTGGCATAAAAATGTTTGTTCCTTCGATTGAACATGCCAGAATTTGTGAATGTCGTTTCGTCTCCCCAAATGATATTGTGCGCAAAATTGTTGTTATTCCGCACCTTCCGTTGAAACCAATTACAGAATTGCAACCTTCTCTCACGGCTTGGTATTTATAGTCATGGTATCCGAGTCTCTTGAGTATTTTATTAACAGCACTTTTTGATAAATTGCATTCACTGGCCATAGTTCTCGATCCTATTCCTGGATTCATTCGAATTTGGGCCAGAACATTGATAGGCTCGTTTCGTCGTACACAAGGACCTCTAGGTTTGATGAATGAATTATGTGCAAGTAACGTTGTAGATAAACGTCGAAACATTTTAATATTTGGTGTTGTTCTTTCAGGATATAATTCACCATACCTTTGTTGTGCTTTGAACGAATTTCTATCTAGTTTTATGTACACTTCGTACATATCTCTCTTCTCTTCATTTGTGTATCTTACCATATCGAATAAGTTAAATTGAAATTACTCAGAAAAGTATTTAATGACAAGTTCTTGTGACACAATAATAAACGAAGTGACAAATAATATGACATTTCTTGTTATGTTCTTTTTTATCCACGGCCTACTACTTGAAAATAATACATTCAATAAACCTAGAGTTGTGTGTATGTAAGAAAAAACAAGTCTATCAACGATATCAATGTTCTGACCCAAATTCAATTGAACCCAGAAAAAAAATCGAGAACTGTGGCCAGTGAATGCAATTTATCAAAAACTGCTGTTAATAAAATAGTCAAGAGACGCGAATACAATGATTTTAAATTTGAATACCAAGCCTTGCAAAAATTATATCGTAATGAACTCAAAATAAAGTTCGATTCTGTAATTTGTTTCAACGGAACAAATGACAAATCCAACAATAATGATTCCTCGCGAGAAGATTGAGAATGTATTGGAAGGTATTCAAGGAGACGAAATAAGCAAATGTATAAGAAGTATGGGTTCCAGAACCGCAAAGTGCATTTTACAAAATGGTGGACATTTCGAACACTTACTTCATTAATGTTCATCATTTACTTTCGAATAATCATTTGATTTTTCTTTCATTAAATGATAGTTTCGTTTAATTATTATGAATTAGGTTTTTCACCTCTTGAAATTTGTAAATAATTATTACTTGTTTCTTGCTTTGATTCTGTTACCTTCCATTCAGTTGAAGATGAGTAAGTTGATTTTCTTATCGAAAAATATTGCATGTTGTTAATTAAACTAAAGGTTCCTAAATGTAATACAGATCCGACCCAAAGAAATTTGGATAAGGGTCAAAATCACCTGAAAATCAACTTTGAATGACATTGTATGATATATCGTTGAATTTAGCATTAAAAGTTATTTCGAAAAGTGTCATAAAATATGCAGGTCCGTATTGAAAAAAATAAGGTTGAGGGTGGCCCAGAACGTACGAAACGTTGGATACAAAATCTGATTATGTCAAAATGAGGATAATTTACTGTCGAATAAAAAACTCCTGGGACATTTTTTGATAATATTCGAAATAAAGTGGGAAAAAAAGAAAAATCAAAATGACAGAATTTACTTTTCTTATGATATCTCAATAACCGGCCCTGATAATCTCGATTTGTTTGAACTGCTTGACAATGCTTCTATGAATGCAACTTTTTCTCCATTTGACCGACCTTCTAACTCTTATGGTTTAAAAGTTAACAATACAATCCCATTAAAAAAGTGGCCACTCTGTATAGTAACTCTTTTTCCATACTGTATGAATAATTTTCGGTATGTTGAATATCCCTTTTTTCGCTTCTTAACTCTATTTTTCTTCTTCTCAACTCTCTTTTTTACTTTTTTTTCTTGGCCACACACGATACAGGAACATTTTGGGAAGGAACGGTATTTTTATTCAAGATCCCAAGAGCCCGTCGTCTGTCTATAGACCGCTCAATCCTAGATTAGTCTGCACCGTACGTTACATTCATTTTCTCACGGAAAATGATAAAAACGGGATCGTTTTTCCCAAGAGTCACATTAGGGTACACAACAATAATGATTTGAACTGGAATCACAAATTTTTTGTGTACAATGTGTAAAACATTACTGTTTCGAAAAGTAATCTAGATTACATATATAGTCACTTTTTTCCATACTGTATGAATAATTTTCGTATGTTGAATATCTCTTTTTTTCTTCTTCTTTCCTCTCAACTCTCTTTGAAGGTTCTCTTTTTCACTTTTTTTCTTGGCATCAGACGATACAGGAAGATTTTGGGAAGGGACTGTATTCTTCATCAAAAGCCCATCGCCTGCCTATAGACTCGCTCAATCCTAGTTTAGTCTCACGGAAAATGATGAAAACTTATCATTTTGCCAAGAGTCACATTGAGGTACACAACAATAATGATTTGAACTTGAATCACTTATTTTTTCACTCGAGGACGTACAATAGTCAACACAACATTCACCAAGTAAACAATAATTTCATTAAATGTCAACAATTACAAGAGATTCGACAAGTTTTAGGTATACAATGACTAAAAGTTTTTTTTTGGCTCAGCTCTTTCACCCATTTTATACAATTTTTCAAGTAAAACATGTGAGAAATAATTTTTATGTATCTAACTATGAGCGTTTCTCTAAAAATGTTCCATTATCAGCACCTCAAGACATCCTTATGCTTAAGAAAAACTCTCAAGGAAAGTTGCACAACTGCATCATCATTAAGATGCCTACTCATCATGTTCCTCCTCCTAATTCAATAGTATAGCACAAACCGATTTCGTTTAGCGGGTTCACAGAATGAATTCATTATTCAAATTGTCGTTTGTTATAATACTTTAGTTTGAAACTTATCTTACAGTTATGCCTCAAGTGTGCCTGATGTCACTGATTTTAAAACGGAAATGAAAGTTTTATGTCCCTAAAAAAGCTAGAATTTATTTACACATACATAAAAAATTACAATAATTACATTTTCTACTTAAAACAGTTATAAAGCCGGAACCCATATAAATTACATTGTTGCCATAACGATAAAATAGAAATCAAATATACCGTTCGAAAGGTAATTTTCTGATGAACAAAAAAGTACGTTTTCAGCTACATGTAACGGATTCCAAGTTATTTAACAAAATGTTTCGAAAAAATCAAAACAATGTTTTATTAAAGTTACAAATATTTCTGGTATTAGGATCCTAAACAATAATGTAATACTTTTATGTGGGAATCTAATATAAACAATTTTAAGTAATATAAATATGAACATAGATAAACATTACATTATTGCCATAATATTTGTTTGAAGGTTGTAGACGATGTGGTAACTTGATTACTATCGTTTCGGACGTCCATCATCTTAATGTATTTTAAAGGTTTTCACGACGTTTCGAATGCTTGTATCTGCAATCGTCTTCAGGTGAATACTGAATATTCACCTGAAGACGATTGCAGATACAAGCATTCGAAACGTCGTGCCATAATAATCAATAAATATAGTAAGAACAATTTTTACTAGAGTAAGGATTAAAAATCCTGTGGGATAAAATAGATAAATATGTGCATATAAGAATACATTTTTACAGTATGAACATGAATGAACATTACAATATTTGCAGAAGTGTTGTATATATGGTAAATAATATAGTGTAGATAAAAACAATTATGTTCTATGAGATCAAACAGATACATGTGAGCATATAATAATATATTTTTTGGGGTTAGGTTAGTTAAATCTCCCTTTTTTTCATGGTCAGTTTTAGGTTCATCCTTCAATCAATTTATAAATATCAGTTCTTTTATTTTTCTTTACAAATGTTAATAGTTGTTTTTTGAAGCGTTTTAGTGAAGTTTCGTCTTTGATTTCTTTTGGTAGATAATTGAATAATTTCGGTGCTAGATACCAGTAGCTTCTCTGTCCTATGGATTTAGAGGTCACTGGTTTGTAATGTTGGTGCCTTGTTCTTGTCGCGTATGGATAGTTTGGGGTGTATATTAGACATCCTATTTGGACGCTGTATAATTTATTTATTTATTGTTCTCATTACAAACACCAATTGTTAATCACAAATAATTGTCTGATATCTAATATTTGTGTTTCTGTGCATAGTAAATGCTTGAATGTCTTGCAGGTTTGTTGAGTAGTATTAAGAAATCGTCTTTGAGAGACTTCAAATGCATGCAGGTGTGTTCTTGATACTCCTCCCCAGCCAATAATGCCATTATTCAAGTTGATTCGACCAAACTATAGTATAGAATTTTTTGTATTTGTAATCCAAAAATCTTCCAACCTGCTTGAATTGTTATAAAATACAGCGTAGTTTTTTGTTAAGTACTCTATCCCAATTATTAGCCTAGTATTTATTTTTTTACGCTTGTTTGATTACAAGGTCTTGTTGAATATTCAGGGTGTATTCTGGCAAGGATGTCGGGAGACTGCTGAAAGCTAAGTATATAGTTTTGTCGAAATTAATAGTAAGTAATCTACTGTCATACCAGTCTTTGAGTTTTCCTAAATCTTTTTCAATATTTAGTTTGAGGTTGTACCAGTCGTCATTTTTATAGTACATTACCGTGTCGTCCGCGAAACTGATGATTTTTCCGATTGTTTCTTGTATGAATAAGTCATTCAAATATATCACGAATAACACCGGCCCTAGTTCTATTCCTTGAGGTACACCACATGTTATTTGCATTTCTGTACTAACATGATTTTCAATTCTTACTCTTTGTTTTCTGTTTGTTAAGTAACTTTTTAATAGTTTGTGTGCCACACCTCTCACAGTCATATCTTCCAGGGTATCTAAAAGTATGGAGTGGTCGACCGTATCGAACGCTTTTTTCAGATCTATGAAAACACCTATGGAGGGGGTTGAATCTAGGGATTCATAGATGATTTTCGTTAGGGAGTGAATTGCATCCGTAGTAGATTTATTATCTCTAAACCCGTACTGAGATATTGATAGTAGATTATGTTTTGTTAGGAATGTGTTTAATCTCATTTTCAGGATTTTATTTATCGATTACATTATCAGTTTCTCCACATTTGAATATTGGAGTTACTATTGAGTTCTTCAGAATTGAGGGAAATATTCCTGTTCGAATGATTTGTTTATAATGTCCATTAAGGGTTTGCTAATAAACTCAATAATAACCTTAAGAATTTCGGCTTTGATTCCATCATGCCCAGGATATTTATTATTTTTCAAGTTATTTATGGTGTTCTTTATCTCACTAATATTTGTTGGTGTGAGAAAAATTGTATTTTTGTTAATGTTTTTTTTAGGTTTGTATTAGGATTTTTTTTATTTGTTCTTTGTTTCCTCCTACATTGGCAAAGAAGTTGTTAAACATGTCATCAATTATTTTTTTATCAGTGAGGTTTCTCCTTTTTTGTTTTTAATATTATTTATCTGTTTTTGTTTCGATTTTAAGAATTTTATTAACAGTCTTCTATAATTTTTTGCTCGTATTTTGTTCATTTTCCATTAACTTTTTATAATATTTATCTTTTGCATCTTTTATTTTTTTTCTCATTTTTTTTTTTGGTTGTTAGGTTTTTTTATTTTTATGTATCTTGTTGATTTACTAATACAGGTATTTATTTAATGAATTTTTCGTTGAGATTCGCGATTACACATTGGGTACAATTCTTCCTCCAATTATAGCTAATGGATTCAAGCATTATATTTTGTCTAGTCTTTGGAAGTATTTTTTTGAATTATATATATATATATATATATATATATATATATATATATATATATATATATATTCACGGACGCTATATTTCTCCTTTGTATTTATATTTGGCAAACTTTGTTCAGTGGTCGGAGATCAGCACCTGACCCTTGACTGAAGCCGTCAATCCATGGCGACGTTAGGAAAAGGTAAAAGTGATCTTGATGGCCACTGATACTACATGAGATCCCTTACCTTCATAAGCCATTCCCACAACAACCAACATTAAATTCTAGAGAAAATCGATAACCTCGAAATGCAGTGGAATCTTTGTCCTCGATAGTGTAACACCCTGTAAGGTGTTATGTTATTGTTGTTTTATTTTTTTGGCCTTAATGAAAGTACCTATTTTTCTGGTAACTTATGAGATTGAAATTTTATTATTGTAAGAAATACTGGAAGAGCTCATATCTTAGTTATTCAGAAATTATAATTTTCTTTCATTGAAATAATATTCATATATGGTGTTTAATAGAAGTCAACAATCAATCTTCGATGGGAGATTGAAAAATAATCCATTATCGGTTTAGAGTTCAATCGTTTATTTAAGTTCGGAAGTATGTTTATATTTCTTCACACAGTTAAGTGTTAGGGTCTAATTGCCGTTGTGCTGAAATAACAATAATTATTCGGGGAAAGACTGCATTTAGAAAATCACGCAATAATTAGTACGACTTCAAGGAAAAAGATGTACTGTTGAGGGACAGAGTTGTGTTAGGAGTGCGTGATTCTCGAATACAGGAAAAACTCTTACAAAACCCCGATCTCGGAATGAACGATGCCATTACTGTCTGTCGCGCGATGGAAAATAGCATGCTGACTCAGAAGGAAATTACAAAAGATTCAGTTAATGTGAGTGCAGTGAACAAGCATTTTTCTAGAAATAAACATAGTGATGGCAATAGGGCAACTTCGTCAGCTCCTTCTTCAGCTTTTCATGCAGGTTACTCGGGACAGGGAAATGTTTCGAAGAAAAACTCCAACTACAAGAACACAGGTCCAGCTTCAGGAACAGTTGGTAACGTAAACAAAAGATGTAATCGTTGTGATTCGTTTCATCAAATTGGTAAGTGTCCTGCTTTTAATAGAATTTGTAGCTTGTGTCAAAGAAAAGGACATTATCGCAAATGTTGTCCCAATAATAATTCGAGAGTGCACCAAATCATGCAAGAAAGTAATAATGATGAATTTTCGGACAATGAACTTTGTGACCCTAACTTGATAGTGTGGTCTATCACAAATGTAACTGACTGTAACTCTATCGAGTGGTTTGAAAAAATTAACTTTAGTGGCCGTGTATTGAAATTAAAAATTGACACTGGCAGCCAAGTGAACATTCTTAATTTTGGTGATTACAAAAAATTGAACATTAGTGATAAAGCACTTGAACCAGTTAATTCGGTACTGTCTCCTTATTCAGGCCATAACATTGGAGTTATCGGACAATTATTTTTGAAATGTACTTACCAAACGCAGACTGCGAAATTAATGTTTTACGTGTTGAATACGGATAAACCTTGCTCAATTTTGGGACTCAAAGCAGTAAAAGAACTAAACATACTATATATACCTGATGATGTGCGTGATGTTAATACGATTGATAGCAGTGAATTACAACATATACTGAAAGAACACGAATGTGTTTTTACGGGCACAGGCAAAATTAACCGTCAGTATGAAATAACTTTGGGCGATAACGCGACTCCGTGCGTTAGTGCGCCGCGTAAGATTCCTTTGGCCTTTAAATCAAAGGTGAAAGAAAAACTTGACCAATTAGTGTCGGACAATATAATCGTACCAGTAGATGAACCCACCGATTGGGTACACCCCATAGTGGTGGTTCCAAAACCTAATGGGGACATACGAATCTGTATGGACCCTCGAACCCTCAACAAATATATTAAACGTGAGAGATTCCAGATACCCACACTGGAAATTTTGTTCTCTCAGTTGTCAGGGTCTAAATATTTCACTCTTTTGGATGCTTCCCAAGTTTTCCTACAGGTCCCCCTAACTTATAGAAGTTCCCTGTTGTGCACCATGACAACATGCTTTGGAAGATATCGTTATTTGAGATTGCCGTATGGTATCTCGTCAGCCCCGGATATTTTCCAAAAATACATTTATGAAATTTTGGACGGTGTTAGTGGCGTCATTGTGTATATAGATGATATCCTAGTTTTTAGAAGATCTCTCGAAGAGCACAATTTTAATTTAAATACTGTTCTGAATAAAATAAAAGAAAGTGGCCTGACTTTAAATAGTGAAAAATCTAAATTCTGTGTGAAAGAAATCCAATTTCTTGGACATGTCATTAATGAACAAGGTGTAACTGTGGATCCAAAGAAGACGCAAGCAATTCGAGAAATGAATCCGCCAAACAATAAAAAAGAACTACAGAGATTCCTAGGAATGATAACCTATTTGTCAAAATTTTTACCTAATCTGTCACAAGAAACAAACCAAATTAGAACATTATTGAGTGATAAAGTTGACTGGTCGTGGACCGAAAACGAAAATCGGTGTTTTGAAAGACTTAAGAAACTTGTTTCGTCAGCTACAACATTATCATCGTCAGCTAGAACATTAATGTTCTTGAGACTGTTGTTGAAATGATAGATCTAATACTTCTTCACTAAGATTATTTATTGGTACACCAATTATAATAACTATGATATTTGGATTCGGGAGCCATGTGCTCTCTCGCGGTACCGGGAATAGACTGCCTATTGCAGGGTTGCCAAGTCTCTGATAAGTAGCAAATAATGAATACATTACAGCCAATAGGATTTGAATATGCAAAAGTACCTCTTAAATGAAAGCTCAATAAGGAATTTTACTATGGGGGCTACTCCTTGACGCTAACTTGGAGCGGAAAAAAAAATGAAATGAAATTAAAGAATTCGGTCTACGGGCTTCTCCCGAACAGACGTGCTAGGCACGGGCGCAGTGGTTCGGTGGAAAATGTTTGGTAACAGATTTGGGTTTTTTTTATACCACGGTGAGGAATAATATTTCGTTTGACTAAAATTTTGAAGCGTCGAGACATATTTATATGAAATTTCGGGATAAAGTGAGTTTTTCGTGAGTCAAAATGGGTGGTGTACTTATTTAAGTATGGGATTTTTATTGTATCAATAGATCGAAAGGGAATATATACGAGTGTCTATGGAACATGGGACAACTATTTGGAAAAATTGGTTATTGGAGGCAACGATTGTTCTACAGGGTAAGTGCAAAGCTTTTAGGAAAAAAGTAGTTTAACGCTGGCTTTAATTTTACTCTTGGGGTGAACCACATGTACAACAATCGTTCGTAATTATGCAGGTGTATTACCTGTTCTGGTATTGACGCCAACGCACAAAAAGTTTTATTAAAATTAGGAATTATC
>JAFIRS010008973.1:0-13128 GCA_018342105.1 Gonioctena quinquepunctata | reverse complement strand
CGATGGTTGAATATCGATTGATTTGATCCAATACTGACTTGAATAATGTATGTCGGAAACTGAAACAAAAAGAATTGTTAATATATTCCGCTGATATTATAATAATAATTTGACTTACTTGTAGAAATATTCCAATGAAGAGCTGTTGAATGCATTTTTTTATTGAGGAACTATCTCTACATAAATCACTATATTCTAACGAAAAAAATTATTTTTATTCAATGAAATTGAATTCGACAAGAGTTCGAGTCCTCGAACTAGATGACTCTTGAACACTTTGCCCTAAATATTTTATTGTATACGAACCATTGGAATTATTTATACATTTGACACTGTCCAAATCAAATTGATCTGAAATATTTTTGGTTAGCCAAGATTTGAATAGAATATTATTATCATCGCGTAATGTTATTAAAATCGATCTTCCATATCGAGTATTGCAAACTTTCATACAAATTATTTGGAACACTTGATTGGAAATTAAAATTTTTTTTGGCCCCCCAAAATTAATTTTTTTACCTTGTAAATTGTCATGACAAATGATCCGTTGTTTTAAAAAACGTTTCCACTGATAAAAAATGCACTCACTGAATTGACTTCTAGCTGATGTAGTTCTTTTGTTGACTATAATTCAACTTCTGATTAACAACGAATTCACGCACACATTTTATAAAGAATAAACCCCCCCCCACCACACTGAGTGTTATCGAATAAAACATTCCAACCAATCTTGCAACACATCAAGAATCAAGGACAAATTGAAAAAATCCATTTTCCAAATCTAACAAACTTCAATCTACATGGAATGATTCTCTCATAAACAAGGTCGACATGTAAGCCAGTGTGTGCCCCCCCCCTCCCACTTGATTTGATTTCATAATACACATACTAGAAAAAAATCAATAGTCCTATTACGCAGTGTCCAAGGTCATGCAAATCGCCTTGAATCATCGCAGAGTTGTTGAAGACTTTGAAAAAATCAATAGACCTGTGGCGTTGATGTTGGCTCGAAAGCCGTGCACACCCCCCCATTGATGAATCATCTCAGTGGTTAGGGTGTTTGAAGAATATGAAAAGTAAGCTGTGACGCTGATGCTAGTTCGAAGGTCATGTACCACACTCTCATGCATACTGAAATGAATGCGCGATCCCTTTCCCATCGAATTCGATTTCATAATACACATACGCAGTGTCCAAGGTCATGATGAATCATCACAGAGTTGTCGGAGACTCTAAAAAATCAATAGACCCGTGTTGACTCGAAAGCCGTGCACACCCCCCCATTGATGAATCATCTCAGTGGTTAGGGTGATTGAAGAATATGAAAAGTAACGCTGATGCTAGTTCGAAGGTTATGCACCACACTCTCATGCATACTGAAATGAATGCGCGATCCCTTTCCCATCGACTAGTGTTACAAGGTCAACGAGAAATGAATCCCCAAGGTCATGCAAACACCACACTATCACCAGGGCACTTCAATGTCAATGATACACGACCTTCAACCTCCCCATCTCAAGGTTACTTCAAGGTTAACACATACACACATAGCCAACCCCCCCTTCTCAAGGTCAAGGGGAGGGGGGTCAAGGTCATGGGGGGGGAGTCCCAGAACCGGCTCAAAACCACTACTGTCAGCATACTCTCCATTGGTGAAGTTAACCAGTTCTCAACAGATAATCACAATAATAATAAATAAAATCATTTAACTATGCGTCAAGATATTATTATTGAAATGACAGCACGAATAAACATTGGAATAAACTTACTAGCTTACTTGATACTTTTATTTTCGAAGAGTTCGCGAATCAATGAGAAGAAGATTGGATGCATTGATGAATTTAAATCAAAATATTTCGAAAACGGATGCTTGTAGCGACTTTTGGAAAGCATACCTTCTTCACGTATAAATGATGGAGGAATCGATTTTTTTTTTCAGAATATGTGATACGTACATGCACGGCAAAATTGTGACTCCCCAAAGAGACAAAGACAATTAAGGGCCAAACTAAGATCAACTTTGAATTTCTTATATTGAAAAATCTCCAAATACCAATTTTTGTCCAAATATCGACATTATTTCGAAAATTATTTACGAAAAATAATATGAAAATAAATTGTATATAAAAAATGAAGGCCTTGCGGACCCATGCTTATATGAACTTTACCTTATAAATAACTGAGGAATCGTCCTATAAAATACCTGTCACTTATTTCATAACATAATATATATATATATATATATATATATATATTTTATGGCTTTCATGAATAATAGGTCATCGATTGGGAATTCAGGAGTACTATTTTCGAGGCATAGAAGCTTGGCTGGTTTTCTCGCTTCTCTTCTATTGGAATACAGTTCAGCGGTGTTTCACAACAATGAATCTCAATGAAATCGATTTGGGGTGAGGCTTGTTCATGGTTTAGGAAAAATATATTATGTCTGCTTCCTCCTATCTAGTTTCGTTGCAGCCTCCGATATTTTTGACGGGTTTCATTCTCAGAACTCTTCTTGTAATATATTGCCCACTTAGACTTCCTCATTTGATGGTTGTAGCATGGCCTGATTGGCAAACAAATATTTACTGGATGGAAGACAAACTTTCTAAGACTGCTATTCTGAATATAAAACATGATTACCTTTGATGCCTTCACCTGCTTCCAAGTTTTAATTCTCTTATCCGAGTCTGGGTCAAATAGGAGGAGGAGAAGCGAAATTCATTATTTCTTGACTCCATATATGGTATGAAAAAGGGTGGCGAAGATGCGTTCTGCATCATTTAGATGCCAGGACACTTTTCGCCCCTTATATTTGCCAAAAAATGAAGGACCACTACCTAAATTATTTCTTTTGGTTAGTATCTCCCGTTTGGCGTTGGTATTTTGGAAAACAACAAAGGAGATATTAGTTGAATTGTCATACATATTTTGAAATCTTTGTCGGACATGCCATTCTATATGGAATGAAAATCAGATAAAAAAAAATAATCTGTCTTTTCATCTTGGATCATATTTTCCTATAAGCCCGGAGGATTATATGAACATATTTTTACGAAAATAAGTACATTACGCCCCTGCGTGTTCATGAGCCGGTCTTTGGAAGTTATTGCGTTACTACCGTCTTCATTATATTCATTTTATTCCATTTCGATGGTAACCAATGTCATTCTTAAATTTCTTCAAGTTATTGGATTTTTTCCACCCGATGACCTCCAGATTGTTCCTTTCCACCTCTTCGAATCCAGTAGAATACTATAGTCAAATCAGTCCAGTAGTGTATTTTATCGATCTTTATGTCGAGTCCTGCCTCCACAGTTTTAGTTAACCTACTACGCAGCCTGAAGTTCCAGTCATTGAAAGGATAAGTGGTTTATTCGCAGACACTCTAGATTTCTAGGAAACAAGTGACTCGTCAATAAGGTTTTCCTCAATGACTCTGATATATACTACAACAGCGGAAAGCTTTCATACTATGTCGCAGAATGTGGAATTCTATTCTTAAAGCTTTGAAAATTCTTGGTGAATAACATCCCAATATGGTCATCGTATCGATCATTGTGAATTACGTAGCCACAATGTCCAGATTTTGAGTGTCTCATTGTCAATGTTGCCATCATACCTGATTCTTGTCTCTAGATCTGCTGAACTAAAATACTACAAAATTCACAATTCATTCTAGAGGATCAATGACTGACATGATGATTCTCCGAAAATTCCTTTTGATGATATATTTTATGATGTCTTCATCAATTTTTGCCATGAACACAAATTTATCATCAGTCAGGTGCCGAAAAGTCCCAACACTCACTGTAGTAAAGAATCGGAATCAAACTTCAAGTCTTCCAGTGACATGAGTTCAAAATCAGCCGTCAGCTATATATTGTCTGACTCAACACATAAATCTGAAAGCTTCTTCAGGAGAATCCGCAAAATCCAAATGGTCGTCCACATAATGTCGTTTGGTGATAACATCGATGTCAAAATTGTTTTGCATATACGTTCCTCGTGAGCTGGGCATAGGTAGGTGGAGTAGGTGAACCCGTTGCTCAAATATAATAACCTACATTCGGTACACTTCTGGCTCTATGTATTTTGATCGTATCTAAGATGCCTAAAAACCCTGGTGTATTCACTGATTCGATTTTGTTTAGAATTTTTGGGGGACAACAAATGAAAAACAATAAATTCTGCTTAGAACTTCATTAGTAGATGGCGCGGTTAATAAATGTTTGTTGTTTGTGTCACGCAAAATGTCAAACTTCAAACCTATGAAATTTTCTTTTTCTGTCAACATTACTTCATGCAAAAAATTGTGAATTGATCGTTTACAAAGATTATAGTGCTACGAACAAGATCCCGCTCAGAACAGTTGGCGAGAAAATGAGATGAAATCCTCGAAACTTACTACAATGTTTACATCTGTCTGTCCAAAAATCAGATTTTTCTTGAGGTCTACCTGGCGATTTTTTTCAAAGTGATTTCTTCTCAAATGGGCTTTTTTGGATCTTGGAAACTTCCACGAAGGAATGAGAAAAGGTAGGAGAGTGGACTGATGTCTCTAGATGATGAATTAACTTGAAAATTGAGGGGATTGGAAGATGTCCCCGATGACATTGTTCCATTGAACTTTCCGATACAAACTATTACCAAGCCATTCACTGCCCATCTCTGCCGGACTATTACCTCTCTAACAACCTTCTGACATGAACAAAATCAGAGAGTTCATTGTAGATATCATAAAATCTGTTGATGAAGTTGAGAAATCGATAAATCCTGGTGTGCGACAGTCTAGGCTGCTTCCAGCTATCTTAGAATGACTTCGCCGGAAAAGGTGAGCCCTACTAACAAAGATGAGGGGAGAAAAATAATCTAAATGCTATTCTTTCATTTTTCAGTAACACCCCTCATGAGATAATCGGAGAAGGAGGGCGATTTAACCCAAGAAGTTGTTCGGAAGAACAAGGCCCAAGATCGATAAGGCTAATGACTATGATCAGGATGATTATCACTTTTTAATAAACACATGAATTTCAAAAGTAAGCGTCGACTTTTCATTGTATGAAGATATATTGATTTTGGAAGAAAATATCCACTATATTTAGAATTTTCCAATATTTCTAGTCAGAAGACTGTCATCTCATGGGAAAAATTTTATACAAAATATATATAATATAAAAAATAAATATAAAAGTAATAATAGAATTATTTGACTTGCTAGTTACTAGATACATTACAATCACAAGTTGAAAAAAATTATTCCAATGGGCAAAGGTTCAGAGAAGATTCAAATTAATTTATACATATACGAGTCATTTTACTAGTAGTGGAATAATATTAGATTTTAGCTTCAGAAAGTTAGGGGACTGCGGGAACTTTTTACTGTACATTAGTGATGATGTGAAGAACAACATATAAAAAGTTACCAACCGTAAAGTATGTGCTTAATTAATTATTTCACAAATAAATTGCCAAATTACATTGTATATTGAATATTGAAAAATAAAATTCATAAACAATGGTGCCACTCGCAAAAATGGAAAAATTGACATCAAAAAGGTAGATAAAATTTTTCTATAAAATAAAAACTGTAAGCTGCAGAATTTTTTCGCTAACGTGCGAAAAAAACGTGAGGCAGCGCTAGAGGAGTACGTCGCCACGAGCGCTCTACACTAAATTTGTTATAACTTTTGATCTAATTGATTAAATTGAGATATCAAAAATTTTACTGAAAGAAGAAAATGCAGCATGTTGATAAAAGTGAAAAAAAAATTTATAGAAATAGTACGTAAATGAAATTACGTCATAGCAGAATCCTGTCTAAAGTCTAATTTTTTTTATTTTCAAGATAAACATCTGAAATTTTCACTGATTACTCTCAACATGACAAATAAAAAAAAGACAATTAAAAAAAATGTATTTTGAAAAATACAGAGCTGAAAATATTGAATACTTTAAAAAAATTACAAATTTGAATTTTGTGGCCATGCTTTAAAAACTCTAGTTTAAAATGTGATATTGAAAGTTATATATGGGATATAACGAAATTTGTTGAGTGGAGGCCACATTTTTCAACCGAATGTAACAAACATACTTCTCATGAATACCTCGGCTAATTTCGAAAATGGTCCAATGGTCTCAAAATGACAGCTGTTGAAAAACTTCGCGATATTTCATTTCCATACCCAATATTGGCAAACTATAAGTCGTTTGATAGAGCTTCACTATCTCACAAATTTTACACGATTTTTTTTTCTCTTAGATGTACACATAAATAACAAAAAGGTAGCTGTAAATCATCATTCATGAATTCTACCTTTACGACTGGCCACGCCATCGTTTTTTCAATGTCATATTCTGGTTCACCGATCTCAAAAATCCCTATAGCATCAATTTGGGTAAAATTTTCCCAACAAAATTGTTTTTTATTGTTTAAACAATCAATAAACAAGCAGTGCACGAATATAAGTTTATAACTTTTTTCTGCAAGCAATTTCCAAGTAATATCAGAAGGTTTTAGGAAAATTCATGGAGTCCTCCAGGATTCCAAAATAATGCATAATTTTAAGCTATTTTTACTCCGTTATAGGAAGGTAATTTGAGTTCTTGCGATAAGATAGTCGTGTTGTCTGTCAAAATAGTGAACACCTCTCAATTTGTCAAAAACTGAGAGGTTCTTTCACTCAGATAAGATTTGAACCAATTGAAGCTTCGTCCTCTGAAGCTGTAGGAATAAAGCTTACGTAACAGTCAAAAGCTTTAGATATGTCGCAAAACACTTCCTTCAGACTAAAATATAGATTTTTCAGAAAGCGAAAGAGATTGCATCTCCCGTACTTTTATTGGTTTGAAAGCTCAATTAACTAATTGTATGTAATTTACAGCACTTTATAAAATCATTATCCGCTCCACCATAAGATTTTTATCACAAGCAAACAGGGACAGAAATACATAAGTACCAACTCGGTGGAGCTGTATCAATATAAAATTAACCATACAAAATAAATTGGTACGGTTCATAATTAGAATTATTTCGGAACCCTCCCGAAAATTCTATATAACACTCAGGGTTATTATAAATATAATACTGATATTATATAATGACCCTGATAACACTGACATAAGTACATGGAATAGTTTGTTCTAAAATATGTTACAACGATCGATCAACCTCAAAATATTTCACAACGAATTGACATAACCTTAAAGGCGACAAAAGCACAATCACAGAACGGATCAGAGACACAAATCACAAAAACACCCTGTGTGGTATGTAATTGCAGTTTACTGAATTATGACAAGAAACGACGTCTGCGCCATCTGAAACTCTAGTTTGTCCAATATTTTACAGGTATAAGTGAATACACCATATTTTTAGACATCTTAATCGTATCACAACTTGAACATTTCCCAAATGTCACTGGGAAATGCTATTCTTCTTCCCTGAATTTCAGTGAAACTGTCGTGTAACACGGTCGATTTTGGGGGGTTCTGGGTAATAGAAGGAATCGGGTTCTATGGATATTCGATTCATTCACAGCACCAAAAATACAAACAATAAACTGCATTTTTTGCATAAAGGTGGCCCCTCCCGAATTTTGAACCCCAGCGTGTATGGTGGTGGCCTTTTCCGAATATCGGGAAAGTTGACCTCGCCAGTTTGTTGCACAAGCAGGTTCTGATGATGCGGGTTCCGCTGGTGGTCTTTCCCTGCCAAGAAATTACTAGTTGGCCCAAAATTATTAGGAAATAATAATCGCCTACCTTGACCACTATTTGGCATTACCATTGGAAAGGTCCTTGTTTCTTTCCAGAACTAGAAGTTTGGTTTCCTTTGGAACTATCTAATGATTCGTTTGAGGTATCCTTGGGGATTGCGCCCTGTCCAGTGCCTTCATTTCTACTCCTTATATTAAATACACTGTTGATTCTACTCGGGGTGTGATCTAGAACCATTTCCTCTATTACACTACGTTTGGGCGCTAAGATATAACAGGTTAAATTTCGGGGGTTCTGGGTAATAGAAAAATCGGATTATATGGATATTCGATTTATTCACAGCACCAAAAATCCAAAGATGACCTAAGAGAATTTTCCCATTTTTATAAACTACATTTTTTACATTACTTATATGTAACATGATCTACTTCCAAATACCACTCACCTAACACCTGGTAAAGATTACAATTATTGAACGGCAGTAATAAATTAACTTTCAACCAGAAGGTTGTTAGTTCATCGGATCTTTCATTTGTGAACACGACACCAATATCAAAAAAACTTCCTTAGCGAAAAACGGCCACCGTCGTGCCAACATTCAACGAAATATATTGCTCTGAACAATAAGCCCACGTCATCTGCCGGACAATAGTTCCAAACCAGCGCGGTTTGACACAGCTCGCTACAGTCGTTATATGTTGAAGAAAGTCCGGTTCCGAAAGAAGTCATTGATTTAGACTGATATAATCTGATTTTAGAGCAGTATCAAAAACAAATATGAGCTTATATGATATATGGTTTGTTGGGATTGGTTACTTCAAAATATGGCAGATATCATGTTCTCGGTTTTTCATCCACCGCCTCTTCTCTACCCAATTTTCTAGAATAACCCTTTTCTACTTTTTTCGGATTATCAATGTATTCCTTCCTAAAACTATTTTTTCCATTTCTTTCCACGCCGTACTGACGTCGTGAAGCAGCAAATTCACTTTCAGGAAGAAAAACTATGTCATTTCCAAAGAAGTCCCATTGGGTATTGCGCTGAAACATTTATTTACTGTTACTATTGTTACTTCATTTCACTTAGAAAATATATACCTTGTATATAAATAGTTCAATTATTTCCATAAGATCCAGGCTTTGAATGTTGAGTTTTTGTTCTTTGGAAAATATATTCTTATTTATTCAATCTGACAGAACATAATGTCATAATTTGGGATGATAGAGCTGAAAATTTGACAACGATAAAATATATATTTGTTATATATATATATATATATATATATATATATATATATATATATATATCAGATTGGTGTTTGGTCACTTTTTAGGTAGGTCTGTAATAAATTTGCGTGTCGATATGATTATATTGTGAAGGTGACGTTCACTAATGTTGTTCTCCCTCTTACTTTATTCCAAACCATATTGTGAATCTTGTCTTTCCTGAAAAATGAACACTTACCCTTGGGACATATTGAGTTTTTCTAACCTCATAGACCCGTTTTATTACAACTTGGCGCCCAGCTAGCGGAGCTGACGGCATTTATTCCCAAGAACAAGAAAGGATCTTACGATTACGACCAAATCGCCGATTGAATTATCATCGAATACATCATGGACTGGAACCAGTAAGAACTGAAAGACCATCAGGTATGAACGTTCCATTTGATATAAACAAGGAAGTGATCCAAGGGGGCAGAAATATTAACACCTTAGTGAAAAATCAGCTATTGTCACAAACAAATGATGATGCAGTCAAAGGTACAGTGGAAAATACTAGGCCTGGGACTGTGAGAGCTCAAAATTGGAGTGAGGAAACATTCACAGACTTTTCTGGAGGAAATTAGCTTTTCAGTTATCAAAAGGCTCCCAGCCTCAGTTTAGGCAAACTCCACCCAATTTTGTCAGTGCTCCTCCAGAAATTAATCGATTAAGAACAGTGTAAAACCAAAAATAAAATATAAAATATCTCCAAAATGCCTCTCAAATAAAAAATCAAAATCACATGGGACACAAAATATGAAATTTCCACCCTTCAGCATCATAAGTACACCATAACAAGGAAATTTCAGCAATCGCATCTCCAACATCAAAATTTATATGAGCATGGTTTTAAAGAGCCAAAAACACTCATTAAATCTGCTGAAAACAGTAAACAAACTTTGAACAATTCAGTAACAAAAATCATTACCAATACAGTTCAGAATACAGTTCAACGAATTGCAAGTCAGAATTTGGTTAAAGGTTCTATTATGAACAATCAAGTGAATACAAATGTAAATGATGAAGTATACAAGAATGTTAATTGCTTACCATATGATTTTCCAAATGTGCCAAATACCAATCTTGCATCAAATATTGAGAATGTGAGTTTGAATAACAGTCACTTAATGCAATATTCTTTAGGGGATCTATTTGAGCTTTTACCTGATTTTTATGGTGAAGGTGATCTGCAACCACTAGATTTTTTACAAATTTTGATGAGTGTGAATTTTTCTCAAGTTCAATTTGATTATGCAAAATTTGGCCTGGCCGAAGTTCCAAGAACTCTGCCAAACTTTGGTGGGATGCTTTTTCACAATCATTGTATAATTATGAGGTTTTCAAAATTGAATTTATTGAACAGTTTTGGAATGCAAAAATGCAGAGGAAAATCAAAGGAAGTTTGGAAAGTGACGAATATAAAAGCGGCCTCTTTTGTGATCATTCCAATTATTGTGTTTCAAGAACCAAACATCTGCAACCAAAATACTCACCAAGTGAACTCATTGATATGATAGCACCACATTTTCTCCCCAGTGTGTCATGTGTATTGCTAGGGTGTTCAACTCTTTATCAACTAGTGACTTATCTCAGACATGCAGATGAGTATTATAAAAATATACGAAAAGAAAATAAGACAAAATTGTACAATGAAAACAAAAAGCAATTCCACAATGGAAATAGAAAATAGTTCTATGGTGAAAATAAAAATCAGCATTACGATGAAAATAAAAATAAACTTTATAATGTGCCAGCTCATGCTCATTAGATGATAATTTTCCCATGAGCTTTGGGGGCAAGATGTCCTGAAACATTAATTCAATGTTACTATTGTTACTTCATTTCACTCAGAAAATATATACCTTGTATATAAATAGTTCAATTGTTTTTATAATATCCATGATATGAGTGTTTAGTTTTTGTTCTTTGGAAAACAAATCCTCATTTATTCAATCTGACAGAACGTAATGACATAATTTGATATGATCGAGCTGAAAATGATGAACCTGAATAAATTTTCCAACGATAAAATATATTGAAAAGGGAAACATTTTCAATTGAATATTGAATAGAAATATTTTTCTGTGAATTGAAAAATCCACGATAATAATGAAGTTATTTTATGAAAATCCTATTCATATTTTCAACAAATCGATAGAATATATATTTGTTAAATAAATATATATATATATATATATATTTATTCATATATATATATATATATATAAATATATATATATTTATATATATATATCAGATAGGTGGTAACTTTTCAGGTAAGTTTGTAATAAATTATGGGTGTCGATATGATTACATTGTGAAGGTGACGTTTACTGTATTACATTTTCACTTTTAAGTTTCTTTCGAACTATATTGTGAATCTTGTCTCTCCTGAAAAATAAACACTTGCTTTGAGACATATTGAGTTTGGCTTACCCCATAGACCCGTTTTATCACAGTATCTTTTTCCTAAATTTGGTATAGTTGAATTCTCTTCTCTCTTCTGTCTTTTTCTTTATCTTGGTTCGATATTACCGATTGTGATCATTTTCAGTAATGATATTATTACAAATATGGAAAATATGGTGATCTCTGATTTTCTGTTCACAAAATTTTACATGAACAATCCAACCCAGGTATGTCTTTGTTGCAATAGAAAGATTCATCGGATCTTGTACTAATTTCCTTGGATCAGTCAATATGATATTGTTTTTACCGATCAAAATCATGGTCGTGAATTTGATGTCTTCGATAGGTAATCCATTGAGATAGGAATATTTTTGCCAGTTTTAAGATCGGATGTCTTGATAAAGTAATGAGAGGTCTTTCACAGACCTGACATTTTTCATCAAACATGTTTTTGCACCTTGAAAATTTTCCGGTATTCCAAGGTCAAAGCGTAAGGAGTCTTCATTCGTTTCACTGCAAACATATCGGTTCTACCGTCCCCTTCATTTTCAGCCTCTCAACATTCAATTGATCTATTAATGTAACTGCCGATGCAACGTCCCAAAAACTACTGTGTCAAAAATTGTGTTTTTTTGTACCACAAACTTTAACATTTACCATTCCCAAGAACACATTAATTTTACCAGGATTTGTAGCTTAAACATTTTGATCACTTCGTGAACTATGTGATTCGTGTGGAATATTAGCTCTTTCAATAAGACTTTGTCATTTGTTGTGGAATTTTTCGGTTCCTCTTTATGGATATATTTATTTGGCTTCATACAATTTTTGATTCTTCAACTTCTCCGAAATGTGCATTTTAGTAAGTGATGGTTGATCTTCAAGCTTTTTACCACTTGCATATGTATATTGTTATGATGAAAAATAAAAGTTCAATGTAAAAAGAATAATAAGTGATATGATGATACTTATATATCACATAAATACCTGCTATGTTTGTTCTGTAATTTTCCTATACGTTTTACTGTTCTGGAATCTTGTACCATATTCTAGTCCAAGGGCATGTCTCAAAAGTTCAGCACTGGAGTTTTTCTATTGTCATAAGTATGTTGCCAACAATACAATCAATTTGCACAACCTATAAAAATAATATAGAAATCAAAATTCATAAATAAACTTTGGATCTCAATTAGACAAAATAATACTCAAGTTGGAACATCCTGTATGATAAAATCTTAGCAGAAGGAAACATGAGAGTGAACTGTCAAAACATTCAGATGTATTGCGATTAGAAATAAAAAAAAGGACTAAGTACAGGAAGTTGTCAAAAGTAGATATGCTATGCCGGTACGAGCGCAACCCCTATTTTGGGGTGGGTTTTGGCGAGCGGTTGAGGGGGTGGTTTTCGGGTGGGGGTAGGGATGATGGTGGCGGTCATGGGCGGTTCGTTGTGGGAGGGGTTTGTGAAAAAGATGGCGGTGAGAGGGGTGGGGGTGGTTGTATGTGGGTAGGGGTGGGGGGATGAGTGGGCTGTGATTGGTCGGAATGGTGGCAGCCATGTTGTGTATGGGAGTGTGTGATTGAGAGGGAGGTGGGGAGAGCTGTGATAGGTCGGGCGTGGTGATAGCCGCCGGCCGTTATCCAACAGCCGAGCAGCATATTGAATGGGGTGTCAACCCGTTTCTGTGCGGTTCGTTGTTTGGGGGGTTTTTTCACGTGATGGGTGTGTGGGGG
>JAFIRS010008972.1:0-13130 GCA_018342105.1 Gonioctena quinquepunctata | reverse complement strand
CATTAGTCAAGGTCAAACAAACATCGAGATCAAATCTTGAGGTTGCCGAAACAAATCCAACATCAAAACTCTAGGTCAAATCTCAAAGTCAAAACTTAATGTTATGAATCTCAAGGTCATATTCAAGGTCAAGTCGAATCTCAAAGTCGACCAAACCCAATGTCAAAACTCAATGACAAATCTCAAAGTAAAATCTCAAGGTCAAACACACACCACATTGCACACCTGCAACCATTCAAGGTCACACGTGACGTCATAGTGGTGGGGGGAGAGCCAGAACCGGCTTAAATCTCCTACTGAAGAACAACCTACTACCAGTACTAGAAAGATTGCTTTCCAGCTAAATGTTGATCATATGACGGTATTTCGAATTTTAAAGGAACAACTCTTATACCCTTACCATCTGCAACGAGTACAGGCACTGTTACCGCGAGACTTTCCGAACCGTCTTGAATTTTGCAATTGGATGCTGGAAATGATTAGAGGAAATTGTGACTTTCTGAAGACGATAGAATTCACAGACGAATGTAGTTTTCTCGGGACAAGATTATTAATTTTCATAATTACCACATATGGGCTGATAAAAACCCCTCACGCTATTGTCGAAACTAGCCATCAAGAACAGTTTTCTTTAACGTGTGGCTCGGAGTTATTGGGGATGATTTAATTGGGCCTCATTTTCTACCTCCTCGATTAAATGGTGAGTCATACGTTCAATTTTTAAAAAGAAGTGCATCCAGTACTGCTGGAGGAAGTTCCTTTGGGCGTCAGAAGGGATATGTTTCTTATGCATGATGGGGCTCCCGCCCATTTTAGTCAAGTAGCACGTCAGCATTTAACTGAAACATATGCAAATCAGTGGATAGGTCGAGGAGGACCACATAAATGGCCGCTCGACCCCCGGATCTCAATCCTCTCGATTTCTCTATTTGGGGCCATTCACAGCATTTGGTATATCGTACCCTGTTCGCGATGTAGAGGACTTAAGAAACCGCATCATCGATGCGTGCAGGGTAATCAGAGAGACCCCAGGAATATTTGAGCGAATACGTGGCTCAATGCGCCGACGTCTAGACGCATGCGTAATGTTTGAAGGTAGACATATTGAACATTCACTATGATTTCTACATGTTGTGTGTTTTGTTATTAATAACTTAGTTTTGTTTATTACCCTTTAATCGTTTAATGCAGGTACTAACTACAAAATAACAATAAATCCAGTTCGCATTTATGACGATGTATCTCTGTAGTTGTTCGTAAAATAATGTTTTGCTGCTTACTGGTTTATTTTGGGCAAAAAACCCAAGAGACATTTTTTGTTTAGAATGAAACAGGCTATCGGATGGTAAAATGGTAAACAAATGATAAGACAAAAAGTTACATTGGAAATAAATTTTAGGGGTTGCGTTTTTCACCCCTTACAACCATGGGGTAAACCAAAAAATTACTGGCTAGTGTCTTTTGGTAGTACAAAACGTCAGGTTAATTTCAATATTGTAACTTTTCAGTGCTTGTGAAAAAAATTGTTATACAAATTTTATGTACCCCCTTTAAGGGGCTGTATCTTAACAAGGGATGCTCCAATGAAGTTTCTTTATATGAAAGATCCTATCTTTTTTTCGATGAGGAATCACCTCCTTAAATGTTTTACACTTATTCAGTTACACCCTGTATATATAAATTTAGATATAACGACTGAGAATTGGTATGAACAGTGGGGAATAACGTGGATGATTTTCAAAGAATAAAAATTTACACACCCACTACAATATTTTATATTTTTCTGACTATTAATCATAGGTAGTAATTTCGAATCTTCCAATGTCACTTGAAAAGTCAAAGCTATAACACCATTCCGACCAATGTTTTCATATTTTACGTTTTCTTTTTCTAAAAGTTAATGTTCATGATTCAACCACTCACATTACTGTGAGTACTTCCTTCATTTTAAGTATTTTTTCTCAATAATGTAATTAACATATTCGTTCATTGGTGAATTAACAATTCGGAAACAATTGGAAACATGGTGAAGTGTGAAGAACAGTGAATAAACCATTTAATCCATTTTGCAACCCCTTTCATAGTCTTGAAAATATTAAAAAACGCAATTTCACGAAATTTTGGTTTATTTCCACAGTTTTTTAATAACTGTAAGATATGAAAAGTTCATTTGGGGTTATGTATTGTATTTGTAATCAATCGGGGGATGCGGAATATTCAACCATAAATTCATCTGAATTTTTTTAAATTTTAAATAAAAAAAAATTAGTCAATCTGAATGATGAATGGAGAATATATTCTGAAGACATCTTCGAATTCAAAACCCTCTACGTTAATCGGAACATGCTTTTTCACATTTTTTTTTTTTTAATTTTCTAAACGAAGTGATTTTGAAATAATCACAAATCTCTTTAATTTTAGTAACATTTCAAGATTACGATCATTGCGATATATATTGACGAATTTGGCTTGACTTCACTGTTTTTTGTTGAAAAGTTCGCAGTAAAATTATCAGGATGGATGCATCCAATGATTCCATTTGCTATAGAGATGTATTGAAAAGGAGTCATGAAAAAGCAGCTGTTTTATACGTTATAAAAACGCATACTCCTTACTGGTCATTACTCCTGGCTTTTTATTCGATATTACGAAATACAAACATCCTTTGACAACAAATTGGACCACGCCCTCGAATCACCAGTTGAATATTCCATTGAAATCAGCTCGATTGAACGCAAGATTGTCATCATTTCCCGACACTTGAGGCCAAACCCTCAAACTATCTCATTATGGTAATTCAATATTTGACTAGGTAATTCTGAACATACCCTATTATCCGTTGGGTAAACAACTTTTTCCGGATCCATATAATTAAGTCCCCGACGTAAAAATCTCCTGATGGAATGTCCGATAAGACACCATAATCATAATAGTAACACTTAAAAGAGATTGGAGCCACTATGCATACTACCAATTGCTATGCTAATAGAAATTTCCTAATGTTCCACCTTGCTGGAAAACGACCTTTCAAATATCCCCGAAGTCATCCGAGAGTCATTTTAGTCACATTGGCTTTCAGGAGATGAATGATGTGGAGGAGCTGTATAATTTAGCTTCCATTTCCAGGGAATTTCCGGTACGACATGGTTTTTCGTGTAGCTTTCAAGACGTACGTGACTGTTCAACAGGATGGGGAAGGAGAACCGTATTCGGAGCTCTTGTGAGATTCGAGAGAAATATTTACAGGGAAACGCGGGATTTTCGGAAAAGTTTTGTCCAAAGGACCCGCATCATTACGTATAGTACGTCAACGTCCCTTTCATCCCTCTCATCTGTACCCCTCTGATATCAAACGAACATTACAGAATGCCGTATCCAGCGTAACATATTTAATCATTTACCATGGAATAGATACATAGATGATAAGCTTTATTGTCTTAAATAATATTTTTTTGTCGACAAATCCTTAACAAGTGATACATTCGTGTCTATATATAATAATATATATATATATATATATATATATATATATGATGAAAAACGATGTATTTTCGACCGTACTATAAGTTGAGGAGTAGGTAGTTTTTTTTTTATAGGTTTGTGGTCTGTGACAAATGAAACTCATTCTTTTTTAAATTTCCTTGTTTTTTTTTTTTTAATATTTCGTCAATGTTTATTGACCCTGATGAAGTCAATAAACATAAACAGAAGGCTAAAAGTAAATAAAAAAATGGACATACTATTGTAGTTACACACAAAATTGACAGATTACTTACAAAACATAGAGTCAGTCACTTGAAAACAAGTTAAAATATATATACATATGTTGGACGGCACATTCAGACTGGAAAAGCAGAATTCTAATGAATATTCTTTTCTCAAGAAGAGAGAAAGAAACTCGAGGTAAAAACCAAAATAAATATAAAACAATGATTTATTTCTTTCTTTTACAATGTGATTGAGAGTGAATTGTCAATATGTACAGATACAGGGTGTTAGAAACAACCCAGGAGAAAGGAAATAACAAAACAATAACATCCCAGGGAAAAAAAAAGAAAATAATAATTTCATCACAAGTCTGTCTAAGTGAATTGCAGAATGTTGCAGTAAATATTACTCAACTGTCCTGTGTAAATTTATAATTCACCGAAGAGTTTCATTTGTCACAGACCGCAAAAAAAAAAAAAAAAACTTTCTAATATATATATATATATATATAAATATATATAATATATATATATATATATAATATATATATATATATATCTTTATATATATAATTCTACTGTTCGTGTGTTGTCACTGTACTCCTCCTAAACGGCTGGACCAATTTGAATGAATTTTTGTGTTTGCGTTTGGGTAGCGCCCTGGATGGGTTGGATTCACAAATCATCCCCCTAAATGTTTAGGGTGGTCCACCCCTTAATTTTTGGAAATAGTTATAATGGTGCAAACTGTTAAATTAGTACCAACTGATGTTACTAGGTGCCGGTAATGTTAAAATGATCTATTATTTTATATTATATTGTTGTCAATTTTGATTGATATCTGGAAACAATAAATAAGAGATCTCACTCATATGGTTAACATCTGTTTTTCTTAAATTCACATTGTTGTCAATTTTGATTGATATCTAGAGACAATAAATAAGACAAGATCTCACTCAAATAGTTATTATCTGTTTTTTTAATTAAACAATTGTTTCCTTGGGAAATGCAAGCCATTTCTGAAAATGTTTTCTTAGATATATGTGACTCTGTCACTAGCACTTTCACTGAATCGTAATTCATCTAGTGGTCAAATTTAATCACATGTTCCGCCAGAGCACATCTTTCAGGATGCAATCTGCAGTTACTTTTATGAGAAATTATTCTGTTCATGAAATCCATCATCCCATTGAATTCTAACAAAATGTGATAATCTCTAAATTTCATAATGCATTTTCACTGAAATTATGAACACCTGCCAAATTCCACGTTAATCGAACAACTAGAAATGGGTCAAAATTCTCTTTGAACTTAACATACACAAATATGAACTTGAATGAAAGCTTGTAATATTAGGAAAAACTGTCGATTAGGAAGTTTATACAGAAATATAATTTCTGTTTTTTTTGAGCCAGTTAACATGAGAATATTAATGGCTTTTTATAATATGTGAAATCTACCTTTTCAACTGGCCGCGCCATCGTTTCCTTTTATATTATTTACATTAGTTATCCTCTCAGGCTCCTTATTATCTTGAAATTTGTTTTTATTTTGTCCATTTCTGAAAAAATTTTTGAAGTTCTTCAGAGGGTTGAGTGGAATAGCAATTCAGTGGAAAGATTCATCCAAAAGTTTACTTTGGGAAATATTGTTATTTATCACTAGTTAGCATTATTCCATCAGAAAGTAATAAAGACTGCTTTCTGATAAACCCTTTTAGAGTTTGGTTACATTTTGCAAAGAAAATAATTTTCAATGTCATTATTTTCAGTAGCTTTTAGGAACACAATCTCCTAAAGAAATTGAACGTGTCTATTTGGTCATTTTTTCCACTTTTTGTACATTTGAATGTTCCATCTCATGAAGATTTACAATTCTTCCCGAATTTCAAAATAATTTCTTTTTTGATTCATCAGACAATAAATAAATATCGGTTCGTTGATAATGTTGGGCAACAGTGTTATCTTATCGACTTATGGATCTATCGTGGAATAGACTCCATACTTGATTACTATCGTTTCGGACGTCCATCGTCTTAATGTATTTAAAAGGTTTTCACGACGTTTCGAATGCTTGTATCTGCAATCGTCTTCAGGTGAATACTGATAAGTTTAGGTGCTACTTACCAATTTATATGACTGTCGGCGCAATGATGCGTGCAATTCCGCCATGTGCAGCGGTGCGTGTAATTTCGCGCGGTGTGGTGGTGCGTGAAGTTTCGCGCCTCGGCAGCCCGCCAGAAAGAGCAATCAGGGGTTTCCATACGTTTTTGATCTCAACGCTTGGTTGACTAAAGGCGTTATTGGCTTCGTTGTAGGCGGCCTCTTTGAACTTCCGTTTGAACCAATGCTCCTCTCTATGTAGAACACTTGCGTCGTCCCATAGAACTAGATGGTGCTCAGTCCAGGCGTGGTCAGCGATTCCCGATTTTGATGTTTCTCCACGTTGAGTCCATTTCTTGTGCTCATCCAATCTTACCGATAATGGTCTCTTTGTCTCTTCAATGTAGGAATCTCCGCATTCACATGGAACTTCATTAATGCAATTCTTACTGATTTCATTTTTGTTGTCAGGTTTGGTCTTGGTCAGGAAACTCCGTTAAGTACTGCCGGATTGGAAGCAGCTCTTGATGTTGAACTTGTTTCCGATCCTTCTGATCTTCTCGGAGACACCTGTGATGTACGGAAGGCAGATCACTGTGCTTTGTTGTTGCTCTTCAGATGTCTTCGTTCTCCGGAGTTGTTTCTAGGAGTTTCTTGGGATATCCATTCCGGTGGAGGTCCTCTCTGTTGTGGTTTAATTCGGCATCTAGTGACTCCACGTCGTTGCATATGTGCGTTGCTCTCTCTACCAATGTTCTCACGATCCCTCTCTTCGTCGAACTCGGATGGTTGGAGCTGTAACTGAGGTACTGCCCCGTATGTGTCTTCTTTCTGTAGACGGAGGTGCGAATTCCATTGCCTATTCTCTCAACGTTCATATCGAGAAAGGGTTAGGAACTGAATGATGGTTGTATCCATACAAACTTCATTTTCTTCATCAAAAACCTTGAGGATAAAATAAATCTTGAATACTCACCGCAAAAGCAGCTGCTCTACAACTTGGCTTCTGTAAAATGAAAAACAAAGTTATTCCAAAGTTGAAGGTAGTTGTATATTAAAAACTTCATTAATTTGGAGTTTTACAAATGAATGAAAATTTATCACGTATCCCATGGCGATAACTGAAACTATACGGCCCAGTTAGTTTACTCCTACATTGTTATTAAAACTTTCTTGCATGTGGATATCATATCCATATGGAATGGAAAATCAACTGAACGCGAATTGAGGGGTGAGAGTTTCACAGTGGATGTTAATTAATGTTTGTTGGTGAAATAGTTATGTGTAGCAAATTATTTAGAACAAGTGGTCTGAATTGGATATACTGATTTAGGTTATTTTCATTGGATGGATGGATGGAGCCCTACGATTATTTGGGAAACTCCTAGAAGCAAGAGGAACAATGACATAGAAATGATACGCTCCACAAGGTAACAACTTGAGAAATTGAAAAGAATGAATAATGAACTGAAATAATTGTAATTTTGTAGCGACAACATACGTTTTCGAATTACTTTTTTGTAATACTTATTTCAGGAGAAATAAACAAAACTATATTTCAAGTATTTGGCAATCGCGTGATTGATGGAGAATCGTTTGCTACATTTCTGCACTGTCTCCTAATACACTACCGTATGGTTGCCAATTGAAAATATATATCATTATTCTGACTCACTGGTGATTTTGGTGGAGTCCAGAAATCGTCCAAAAGTTTGTAATGAAGCATTTTTTAAAGCTCCGTTACTAAGAACGGCTGAAGAAAGTTTAACATAACTTTGATACATCCCTGGCAATTTGGGGTTGATATTATTTCCGGTCTGGCAATGAGTTCAATTCCCGGTTTGGAAAATGAATGTGAATACCCAAGCTACCGGAAATAACATGAAAATCCGGCATAAAACAGAGCAGTATTTTTCCATATAATAACAAAAAGAGAGAAAAGCTTCTCGGCCTGTTTTTGTTGAAAGGGTAGAAGAAGTTCAACCTGCTATGGGAAAAAAAACCCTAGTATTCCGGTCCAGTATTCAGATTTCCATCCAAATTTGACGTAGATTTGAAACATAAAATGCAAGATGAAATTAGCATCGCTCTCTTGTTCCTGCTTTGTGCCCGTGAGGCTTGTGCGTGCCCTTGGCTCGTGGGGCTCTTGTTCCTACTGTACTTCCGAAGTGTAATCATTATTTAACCGTATAAAGATTAAAAGTGGAACGTTATCTCCAGAAGTTTCAGAAGCCTCAAAGTAAATCCGAACGATATTTTTATCTTTGCTGCCCTCAAGTATGAGCTTCAGGAAGTGATTCCTCACAATATTCTTATATGAATTGCACAAATAAATATATGTCCGGAAACCCTTCGTTTCCAAGATACAGGGTGTTGAAGTTTTATTTTCATTTTCGTTTTTTTTTAATAACTTTCGAGATACTGACCTCAATTAAACGAAAATTGGTATTGAGGTGCCGAATTCGAACCTGATGTTATTATTGCTCTTACTCGTAGGGGGCGCCACCTACACGTCTTTTTATTTTTTTTTAAATTTATAACTTTTTTTAGCGTACTTCTAGCACATTTTTCAGTAAAAAAATCAATTTTTCTATAATATCTACGTGAAAAAGCTACCCTTGCTATAGTCCATCCAATATCAATTGCAGAAGCTGTTTCTATAGGTAGCAAATAAAAACTCACTTCGCTAACACGAGCGTTTATGCGAAGAAACGGAACGAAAAATAATATGTACTACTTGTATACAGTTTCCGTCGGCACAAAGAGCCCGCTGGTCAACGTGGACCTGAGTGACGGCTGTCTATTTTTACAACCGATTCGTCTGGGCCAATCAAGTCGAAACATCAATGCTAGCAGGTGTGTCTATAAGATGGGAGGTCATAAATCACGCGTTATATTTGTGTTTTAATAGCTCTGAAAGTTTAAAAACCAGTAGCATCTGTAGTCTTGGTGTGTGCCGATCGAAATACGTTTCAGGATATTCTAGTTTTGTTGTAAAATATGGCTTTTTTTCGACCATGGGAAAATGCAATTGCACAAAATAGTAATGAAATTGCACAGGTGAGTGAGAATAATATCAGTTATGAATTTGACAACAAAGACTTGCACATACAAATCCAACAAGTTATTTTAAATATATTTGATCGCCTAAAAAAGGAAAATATTCAGCAATCTGATATGCAATCATAGTAAGAATTGCAGAAATAACGAAAATGAATAAAATTTCCATTTATCGAGTATTAACGAAAGGAGTTGTTGTGGATCATACTGAAAATAGAAAAACGTGTGAGGAAAAATTTTAAAAAATTGACAGAACCACGCAAGACTTTATACGTAGAACTATTTATGATTTATATTAGGAGAAGAGGGTTGAGACATTGGAAGTTATACAGCAAAAACTAGCAGATTATCCAGATTACCATTATACCAGCGTGGAGACATTGCGTCAAGTTTTAATAAGTTGTGGTTTCAAACATAAAAAGCTTGATGAGCGCATGGCAATTACCGAATCATCAAGGATAGTGCAATGGCGGCAAGATTATTTGCGTCAAATAAAAGACTACAGACGTTCTAACAGACCCATAATTTTTCTTGATGAAACATGGTTCGACAGTCATGATGTAGTGAATTACGGTTGGGTAGACAATAGTAAAAATTGCTGTTTAAGTGTGCCATGTTCTAAAGGGAAACGCATTATAATAGTACACGCTGGAACCAAAGACGGTTTTGTACCAAATGCGTTATTATTATCTGCTAAAAAAATTAAAGACTGTGCTGCTGATTATCATGAAGACATGACAGCAGACTTATTTGAAAAGTGGTTTAGCGAACAGCTTCTACCTAATATTCCACCACAGTCAGTAATCGTTATGGACAACGCATCGTATCACTCGCGGCAACTCCGTAAGATACCAAATAGTAGCAGTAGAAAAGCTGAAATAATTGCATTTATGTCTGAAAACAATATACCTCTTCCTGCGACCAATCGTGGGAAAGGCCCAACAAAGAAAGATTTGCTCACTGTTTTAAAAGGTGTAAAATTAGAAAAAATATATTATATTGACGAGCTGTGCAAAGAACGAGGCCACAGCCTTCTAAGACTACCTCCATACTATTGCATATTTAACCCTATAGAGTTAATATGGGCGAACGTAAAATCAGAATTACGAAAATGTAATCAAACTCCCAAACTGAGTAAAGAAGTTGTAGAAAACGTAATAAAAGTTATGACAGGAGACCACCAACAGATTTGGAAAAAATGTGTTGAACATGTTATTAAAAAGGAAGACGTGTATGTGGTTTTACCCTCTGTCCAAACCATAATAATACGTCCAAATAATGGTTCTCGTTCAGACGAGTCTGACGGTCGTGATGTTTGCCTACAAACAATCTTTGAAATTAAAAGGTTTAGAATTGTATTTGTTTCTGTTTTTCATAAGTATATAGAATCTTTTCCTTCATAGCAAATAATTTATTTTCGTTTATGGTAAAAACCATAAACAAAAACTTTGAAATTTCGTTTTCCAGAAAATAATCGAATGGGGTACAAAAAGGGCTCAGTTCACGACTGGTACCCTGTTTAAACCGAATGCCCTTGTAGTAGGTAATATTTTTCTCTGCGTTTTCTTATTTAATATTTACTTGTACTAACTTAACGACCTTATATAATGAAAAAAAAAATATGATAAAAGATTTAAAGACAAGCTTTTATTTATTCAAATGCACTAAAAAGGAAAACATATTTTCTTTTATTGTTACTCACAGAATAACCTACATCAAACAATGAAAGACATTATTTTTCTTTCTTAATGTATTTGTATAAATAAAAGCTTGTCTTTTCACCCACGACCACCTCCTAAATAACAAAAATTAACCCCTGTGCGAAACGTGTAACGAAAAGTCATCAATCAAACATATCCTGGTGGAATGTCCACTCTTCACTCCACAGAGAAATGATAACAAAATACAGGGAACTTTGGAAACAATCCTAGGTCCAAATTGTATACTCCACAATCTTACAAAGTTCCTTAACATCATAGACATTAGAAACAAACTATAAAAATGTATATAATAATGTTCGCTAATAACCGAAATGGTTGATGCGATTTTTTTCTCAATGAAAAAAAAAAAAAAGCTTGTCTTTAATTTTTTTTCATTATTCATTTATTATGAAGTATTTTTAAAATCTTAAAATATCTAAATAAAATTAGTTATCTCCGCCACTGCTACTCACAGGATTTCGCCGCAAGACTTTTTTATGCTTCTGCAATTGATATTGGGAAAACTATACAAGTCACTATATGTAACCGTTTTCTAGAAATTTGGACTTGAAAATTTAAAGTCTTTTATTTGATAATCGATGCGTGTTGAAGTTATTACCATTATTTTGCATTTCTCACAAGAATGCTCAGAAAATGAATTTGACGTTTAAGTGAGTAGTTTTGGTAATTTAATATTATGTGACAGTTGAACGTTTTGTTGTTTTGTTGGAATTTCTATAAATTTTGAAACACTAATTTTGAAAAAATTGATTATTAATACAATAATGATCATCTAGCCGATATGCATTTCGTTTATGGCCTTGCGGATGGCAATGCGCGTGAAGCAAGACGTTTTTACCAGGAGCGATTTCCTAATCGAGTACTGCCATCAGCTCCAACATTTACCAGTCTCCACCGTCGTTTGACAAAAACAGATAGCTCTAAGAGGGCAGCTGATATTATTGGAAGACCACGAGCAGTCCGAACCCCAGAATTGGAAGAAGCTGTTTTGAACGCTCCCGGGAAGAATCCAGAAATAAGTACAAAAATAATTGCTGAAGCTCTCAATTCTACTCAGTCCACAGTTTGGAGAATTATTCACGATCCACAATTTTATCCATACCATATTCAAAGGGTACAAGATCTTTTGCCACGAGACTTTCCCCAACGCATTACTATGTTTCAGTTGTTTTTGAGAAAATTGGCTGGAAATCCTCAATTTTCAAAATATGTACTCTTCACGGACGAGGCAAACCATTCCCGAAATACTATCACAAACCATAACAACCATGGTTGGGCTCTGGAAAATCCGCCCGCAGTTAGTGAAAGACATTATCAGTATCAATTTGCTGTAAGTGTATGGGCGGCAATAATTGATAATTACTTGATAGATCTTTTCTTTCTTCCGTTCCGACTGAATGGAGCAACTTACAGAGACTTTTTAGAAAATGAATTGCCGGGACTACTTCATAATGTACCAGTTTCGTATCCGCATGTGGATTATGCATGATGGGGCTCCGGCCCATATTAGCGTTGTAGCCAGGGAATTCCTTAACACTGTCTATCCAAATCGATGGACCGGTAGGGGTGTAGAAGAACCTAACCAGGCGTGGGCACCAAGGTCCCCAGATATGAACCCGCTAGATTTTTATTTTTGGGGACATTTGAAGTCACTAGTTTAAAAAACTCCAGTAGCGAACGAGGAAGATCTGGGAAACCGGATAGTAGACGCCTGTGAAACAATAAGAAACACACCAATAATTTTTGAGCGGGTACGAGATTCAATGACTAGAAGACTGAATGCCTGTATTTTCGCTGAAGGTGGACACTTTGAACAATTTATTTGAATACAATTTAGTTTCCATTATTTTATTTTATTCTGCATATTCAAAATTTCTTGAAATAAAATGTTGATATTTCTTGAAAATTTTATTGAAACAATACAGATTTTGCAACTTTGACACAAAAATAACTATTTCAACGAGTAAAAATAAATAGAATAGGTGGCGCTCCCTACAAAAAACCAAAACTTCTTACTTAAACGTTGAATTCATTTCCAAAGCATTCTTGTGAGAAATGCAAAATAATGGTAATAACTTCAACAGGCATCGATTATCAAATAATCGACTTGAAATTTTCAAGTCCAAATATCTAGAAAATGGTTGCTTATAGCGACTTGTAACAAGGGTAGCTGTTTCATCTAGATATGATAGCGGAATTGCTTTTTTACTGAAAAATGAGCTAGAGGTACGTTCAATAAAGTTATGAATCTTCAAAAAAGAGAAACACCTGTAGGTGGCGCCATCTACGAGTAAGAGCAATAATAACATCAGGTTCTAATTTGACACCTCAAAAAACCTCTCAATACCAATTTTCGTTCAACCAAGGTCAGTATTACGAAAGTTATAAAAAAAAACGAAAATAAAAATAAAACTTCAACACCCTGTATCTTGGAAACGAAGCGATTACGGACATATATTTATTTGGACAATTCATAATAAAATATTCTGAGGAATCACCTACTGAAGTTTGTCAGAGTACTTTTGAATCACCCCGTATAT
>JAFIRS010008971.1:0-13137 GCA_018342105.1 Gonioctena quinquepunctata | reverse complement strand
CAATCGTCAAAATAACTGAATAACAATCATTTTACTAGGCACACTGTATTTGTTTCACACTTAAGTATATCTTATATATTAAATTCATTCTGAAGTTCTATACATTTTCTCCATAAATTATACCATGGGTATGTTCTTGTTATTATTCTTTGGAAAATACATAAGTGCTAAGTGTATTATTGTTTCTGAACTATCTGAGATTGGTAACTGTACTGTCAAATCAAGTACTACGCTTCATTATATACTGAGTGAGATAGCTTCTCAAGCCGCTCTGGGAGGTTGTCCAGGTATTGGTCAACAGACTAATAACGCCCAGTATAGTTAAGACCTAGCTTTAACAAAAATTACGAGTGGTCGTAACAAAAATTGTTCTATTTTCATGAAGTCATTCCTTACTAGCGTTTTCAGTTCCTTCCTTTCCATGTATTATGCTTTCTTCGGTTCAATTTCGAGAAGTCAGCATCAAGGACGTACCCAGAGTGGGGGCTTGGGGTCCAGACCCCCCGCGCCTTCCCGAAAATGTTACGGAGATTAGATAAAACACACAAAATCCCAATATACAGCGCCAAAAATGCCTTTTTGTCTGAGACATTTCCGATCTGCGGGGCGGCCACAGTGGTCAAATAAAGTTTATATTTAAGGAATTCTAACTGTTTGGCTAGGTAAATGGGTATTTCCCACGTCCCTTCCAGGGTCGGGAAGTGGCAGGTGTTATATATATAGCCGTTGGGATATAGTTTTCCCAATATCAATTGCAGAAGCATAAAAAAGTCTTGCGGCGAAATCCTGTGAGCAGCAGTGGCGGAGATAACTGATTTTATTTAGATATTTTAAGATTTTAAAAATACTTCATAAATAATGAAAAATTAAAGACAAGCTTTTATTTATATGTGCAATTGCATTTTCCCATGGTCGAAAAAAACTAGAATATCCTAAAACGTATTTCGATCGGCACACACCAAGACCACAGACGCTACTGGTTTTTAATCTTTCAGAGCTATTAAAACACAGATATAATGCGTGATTTATGACCTCCCATCGTATAGACACACCTGCAAGCATTGATGTCCGACTTGATTGGCCCAGACGAATCGGTTGTGGAACAGACAGCAGTCACTCGAGTCCACGTTGACCAGCGGGCTCTTTGTGCGGACGGAGACTGTATACAAGTAGTACAGATTATACGCTCGTGTAAGCGAAGTGAGTTTTCATTTGCTCCCTATAGAAACAGCTTCTGCGATTGATATTGGATGGACTATACCATTCTGGCCGGAACGCAGGTAGCATCGGTCGTGCGGTACGGTCTAAAAATTACGTTGTGTTTGAAGTGAAATAACTTGTAGTAGAATTGAGCAATTTGAATTCTTCAAAATGATATATCTTCCTGGAAGTAAGTACATTCATTATATCATTGGGATTTTTCATATAAACCACACACCGAGCAACAAAAAATTTAAACATCTACTGTAAATTCTCATGCCCGCGGCGAAAGAAAGTTATGTTTACATTGAGTAAAAGTTAATAATTCAACATAATTCAGCGACCAATCAAGTATCACATTATTCTTTATACTCTTGAGTAATATACCACCAAAAATCAGCTGCTCCAAATTGCCCCTTTGGTTACGGTGAATTTTGTTTCATCGAGAAATCACATTTGGAAAAAAAATTCGGATGTATGCACGCTCTAACTTTCGCAAATTTTGATATATCGGGGTAATTTTTTTTTACTAATATGCTAGGGGATAAGGACGGTTGGTATTGAATTTGAAATGAATCGCTTAAGGGGTTAGAATTTTTCAAATTTTTAAAATTTTCAAAAATCGTTTTTGGTCGCTCTAACTTCCGGAAATATTGAGATATCGGGCTAATTTTTGTATACAAATAGGCTAGGGGATAAAGATGGTTTTTACTGAATTAGTCCAAAATCGTCTGGGGGTTAAGATTTTCTAAAGTTTTGACATTTTCGAAAAATGTCTGTGATCGCTCTAACATTCGCAAATTTCAATGGTTGGTAGTCAATTTGGTAATAAACTAGTATTTATATTCAAAGTGCATTTGTATTTACATGCTTTCCCAATCTACTATATCCCAAATACATGTATGTATTAATATTTTCTTTCGTTCAATCAAAAGAAAATCGTGTTCAGCGACCTTAAAACCTCCGAGTACCAAATTTCGTAGTGAATGATTCAAATTTGGAGGAAATGGTCCGCCATTTTTAGACCGCCATCTTGTTTTTGGAAAATTTGACTTCAGATTCGTGTTCATCGATCTCAAAAATCTCCGAGTACTGAATTCGGTAGCGATTAATTCGAATTTGGAAGAAATGGTCCGCCATTTTCAGGCCGCGATCTTAGTACCAAATTTCGTAGCGAATGATTCAAATTTGGAGGAAATGGTCCGCCATTTTTGGGCCGCCATCTTGTTTTTGAAACATTTGAGTAAAGATTCGTGTTCAGCAACTTCAAAAACCCCCGGGTACCAAATTTCGTAGCGATTCAACAATACCTTCTATATCTGGCCAGCCATTTGGCGGGGCATCTCGACGGTCATCGCAGCGGCGTATGTCTCCCATCGGCTACCCACCCCACCTCACCACCCCCGCCGGCGACGAATCAAGAAAATTAATTTGCTTTTTATTTCCGAAAAACGTTTACGTGTCCGCTTACGCGATACTTTAATATTTGCCTGGACCTGCACCCCCATGACAAAAAAAATCTGGGTACGTACTTGCTCAGTATCATAAATTGCAGAAGACTGAAATACCCAAACCATATGGAAATAAGGGCATCAATTCTGAATTTTCTATTCCATATTTCACATTTTATAGATATCTATCCAATAGAAACGGGCCCCATGGTTTTCCATTGCTTATTTCATTCCACTACCCCAGCATATGGATAATCTTACCTGAAAACCCTCCCATCAGGGCCTTGGTGATGTTCGATTTTTCGAACATGTCCATCTGGATCGTCAATATCGATGGATGTATATCGAACTGAAATGTTATGATTCCGTATGCTCTCAATAAATTCTGCCACGGAAATGCTGCCTGTGGGACGTCAGTTTCTGGGATGTCGCTGTTGACATCACTGAATAAAAGGCAACCACATGTGAGAAAAAATACGGATACAACAATGATAGCGGAGAGAGAACACAAACATCTAGAAAAAAAACACTGAATAAATCACAACGGAAATTATGAATCATTTACATATTGAAATTACATAAACTTGAATGTTATTTCTACATTACATATGATGTCAGAAATAATTACGACTCTGGCAAAATTAAAAATATTTCAACAATACGTGTCTTTTTCAGAAAAAACTCTGTAATACTCTACTTGCGATAATACGTAATAAAGAACCCCGCACGAAATCATATGGGAAATTGGCTCTCGGTCGAATTGGCTGAAATTTTATTATGTTATAATAGGTTCAATAGAAAAAAGTGTGAGTTTGAATGATTTTGTATGTTCAGTTTCTGAGATATAAGCGGTCAAAGTTCGTAAAAACGTCGTATTGGGGTAGGATTGACAAAAAAAACTGTTTTTTTAGTCGAAATAAGACAAAGTAAGGATGAAAATGTATTGATCGGAACTCATAAACATGTTCAATTATAATCTTATTGATGATAGTACATTAGGGTGTATACGGGGCATAGTAAAAAAAATCGTTTTTCCGGATTTTTTTTCCAGCACTATTTCAAAACCAACAAGTTATATTTTGTTAAGATATCAAAGTTTCAGTCTATTGTAGGCAAAAAAACGTATTTTGTTTCTTGATGACTGACTCTCTCTCTGTTTGAAATATATATATATATATAATATATATATATATATATATATATATATATATATATATATATATATATATATATTTATATATATATATATATATATTTTTATTTTCGAGTATACCCCTATTTTGAAAACAATTGACAGATTTCATTACAAAAAAATGAAATAATTGCTACAGCCCATTGAATAACATTCTGATGAACTAAATTGTTCAATATGACCTTTCATTTAGATACAGGGTGCGTTACATTTTTTTTAGGTCATTTACAATGTTTTTATTGAATATCTAGAAAACTGTTTTGTTAATTTGGACCATATTTTACTCACAATATTTTGGAAATGTTGACTATCATATACGATAGTTTCATCAACTTTGTACGTTGCGTTTCTAAGATATGCATTTTTGAGGTTAATGGTATTTCGATATATGGGGTAACCTATCGATTTAACAAAATTTTATGGTACCTTTCGACACATTCAATTCTATAATAAAACTTTTCGGAATCAATTATTTGATACTATAAACAACACAAACCACACTCAACAACAATTTGGAACTAAACAGTATATGCTAAAAAAAATCGTATTATAATTAACGACTTCTAACGTAAAAAGTCAATTAATATTATGGAAATTATAATAACAAATCGAAATGAACCTGATGAAGCTATTGTATAGTCAAACACGCGTCGTGCTTTAGTGAACCCTTAGGTGGTGAAAATCTCATAGTGTATTGTAGTATTGAACTCTAAATCGAAATTGAAACTAATTAGTTATAAACAACATAAACAACAATTTACATAATTTAACTCTCTAAAAACAAACAATAAACAAAACCTAAATTCAAATAATATTATTAATATTGTTATTTATTGGTCTATTTGCGCAATCTAAAACATTGTTTGATAGTTCATGGCTAAGGTACTTTATTGTTTCTTGATGACGAGCATATCCTAGGTACCAAAGTACGATGCAAATATGGGAACAGCATTCCACTGTTCTTGCTCCACTTTTGCAGGTACAGTAGTAGCCTAGAATACGTTAATTTGCAGGTGCATCAGGAATAATACTAAAGGATATCCACAGTTGATACTTTATAGCATTCCTAAATCTGGACGCTATGCGGCAGCGTAATAGTCCAGGTTCAGGATTACGCATATCAATTTCAAATAGAAACAATAAAGTACCCTAGCCATAAACTATTGAGAATTTTAGATGGCGCAAATAACCAATCAATAACAATATTAATAATTTTATTTGAATTTGGGTTTTGGTTATTGTTTGGTTTTTGAGAGTTCCATTATGTAGATTGTTTATTATGTTGTTTATAAATAATTAATTTCAATTTCGATTTGTTTTATTATAATTTTCATAATATTAATTGACTTTTAATGTTAGAAGTTTTTATTTATAATTGGATATTTTTTAAAGTTTTTTGTTAAGTTCTACATTGTTGTTGGGTGTAGTTTGTGTTGTTTATAGTATCAAATAATTGATTGTAAAAAGTTTTATAATAGAGTTGAATGTGTCGAAAGGTTCCATGAAATTTTATTAAATCGATAGGTTACCCCATATATCGTAATACCGTAAACTTCAAAAATACATGTCTCAGAAACGCAACATACAAAGTTGATAAAACTATCGTATATCATAGTCAATATTTTCAAAATATTGTGAGTAGAATATGGTCCAAATTAACGGAATAGTTTTCTAGATATTCAATAAAATTTGAAAATAACCAAAAAAAAATGTAACGCACCCTGTATCTAAATGAAAGGTAATATTGAACAATTGAGTTCATCAGAATGTTACTTTATCTTTTTCAATGGGCACTAGCAATTAATTCCTTTTATTGTAATCAAAAACGATCTGTCAATTGTTTTCAGTACAGGGGTATACTGGAAAATTAAAAAATATATATATTTCAAACAGAGAGTCATCAAGGAACAAAACACGTTTTTTGTCTACAATAGACTGAAACTATGATATCTCAACAAAATATAACTTGTTGGTTTTAAAATGGTGCTGAAAAAAAAACCTGGAAAAACTATTTTTTTTACTATGCCCCGTATACACCCTAATGTACTATCATCAATAAGATTATAATTGAACATGTTTAGAGTTCCGATCAATACTTTCCATCCTTACTTAACAGTTTTTTTCATTGTCAATCCTACCCCAATACGACGTTTTTACGAACTTTGGCCACTTATATCTCAGAAACTAAACATACAAAATCATTTAAACTCACACTTTTTTCAAATGACCCATGATCTATAAGGCACAGATCCGACCTGTCCTGGAATACTCTTCCCATATTTGGAGTGCGGCACCTAAACATATCCTGAGGCTATTGGATTCTGTCCAAAAAAGGGCAATTCGTCTCGTCGGTGATGCCTCGCTTACAAACTCGCTCACTTGTCTGGAACACCGTAGAAAAGTTGGCGATTTGTCTCTATTTTATAGATATTTTCATGGGCGATGCTCTTCTGAAATATCAACAATCGTTCCTGCTTTGGCAGTCTCTTCGAGATTAACCCGTCAAGTTCAGTCATCACACCCCTTCGTGGTCACTTTGGAGACCTGCAGAACATCACTTTCCAAAGACTCGTTCATCCAACGAACAGCGAGGCTTTGGAACTCATTGCCTAGGAGGTGTTCCCCGAGGCATACAACCTTCAGAAATTTAAGAAGAACACCAACTCCTACCTTCTTTACCTAGGTTCCCACGATGTTCTCTGAACATTACAGGATATCCTTTTTCGTGGGAACCAGAACATAAAAAAAAAAAAAAAAACATAATGAAATTTCAACCAATTCGACCGAGAGCCCATTTTCCATATGTTTCCGTGCGGGGTTCTTTACATTCATGTCGTGTGAAATTCTATTGAAGCTGTAATACAGAATTATATTAAATAATAAAAAAAAATTGTCAAATGGCAGATAATATAAAATCGTGTGCGGTCGGGGGACCCGGTCAGGAACGAAGTTCCTCTACGCGGCTTGCGCTATGTGTTGACTGATAGAAATCGTCACGTAGGAATAAAACGTTATGATCCCTCTATGGTTCCAAACGATCCAATAAATCAAATAATATGGAGGTATCAGAATATATTGCTATCAATCTCATGTATCCACCATCTTGTGTTTCTTTTTTCTCAATATTTTTCTCTTTGGAAGTTGACGTTTTCTATTCCATCACATTAAATTGTCATTATACCATGCAATACTATACCTATATATCCTTTTTCCAAACTCCTCCGTCACAGTAAAAGGTATTTTACTCCTGATAATACTATTCGTTATATTATATCAAATTAACGTGGCACATATTCAATGTAAATCATTAATCCAACTTCGGCATACAAAAAACATAAGAAATTGTGTCCAAAATAGAATATAATTATCTAAACACACGTTATATAGAAATATAAAAGAAACAAAAATATATTTCACGTATTACCACTCAACGATAATATCCGACTTGTATTCGCATATATATCCCACCGCTCATGTATAATTTTAAATTTTCCTCTCGCAGAACAGCAGTTCGTACACCTTCGGGATTGTATGAGCAAGGCTAGACGCTTGTCACACTCGTATATAATAAAAGAAGAGAGAGAGAGAGAGAGAGGTAAAGTCGCATGAAGGGGGCATAACGCTTTTTTCTTACGTGACGATTTCTACCAGTCAACACCTATCGCAAGCCGCGTAAAGGAACTTCGTTCCAAAAATCTATTTAATTATATTATGTATACGTTATCAAATGAATCTATCAATGTATTTGTCTATCCATTCATTTTCCAAAATGCATCTAGAAAACAATACTACATGGTTTCGTCTCGAAGCACCACAGGGACATGGGCACTTTATTTTTGCAAATTTTTTTGTCCCGGCAATTGAAATGAGTGATTTATAAATACTTCTCAAAGTTTTTGGAGACTTACTTCATATCCTTTGGACTGCCGTACCAGAGAACAGGGCAAAGAATGGTTCCAACGATTACTATCCAATAACAGTAAGATATATCGACACTTCCACTGCTAACACGTTGACCAAATAACTGCAGATTCTGTGAAGCTAATTTTTATATGAGTACTCTGAGGAGAAGCACTGCACTTTCGAGTAGGTTACTTCTTGAGTATAACAAAAAAAAATGATGAGAGAATGTATGATCAATCAGAAAAACCCAATGAACAAAAAATCAAGAAAAGCATGATTGTTACTACTAAGTTTATTTCAAATTCATAGTTTCAACTAGTCCAGTCACGAGACTACTATATATATATATATATATATATATATATATATATATATATATATATATATATATATATATATATATATATATATATATACGTATGTATACAGGGTGGTCCAAAATTCAGTATCAAGATTTCAGGGGCGTATTTTTCAAGTCAAAATAAGCCTTTTTTTCCATAAACATGTGTTTTAAGATTTTTTTCTCCATAGCTCTTTCATTTTTTGTGATATTTGAAACATAGGTTACGTTTTAGGGTTTACTTCATCCAGTATGCCGAGTGATTGTAAGAATCTACAGGGAGATATTTTTTCAGGGGTTAAGCCCTTTTTTGTAGTGGTGGATTCTAACATATGCAATGAATTCTTTGTTTTGTTTATAAATGTTTTGTCTCCTGTAATTTTTACGCATCTGCGACCGTTATCGAGAAAAAAAGTGAAATCATTTTTTGTAATTCGCTACATTTAATTAAAATTTTTAACAAAAGGGGGACCTATTATCACAATGAAAACAAAAAACGCTACTTATTTGGTTTGTGATCTGAATTACAAGTTTCCTTAAACATTACCTAAAAAATAAGAAACCTAACAAACCTTGACTTTTTATAAAAGGTGCTGGAAATGCCTTCCTCCTTCTGCGATACAACCTTCCACTCTTCTTCTCATAGACTGCCGTACGCGTTCTAAAATTCCGGGAGTGTTTCTTACGGTGTGGAAGGCATCCATAATTCGTTCAGTAAGAACATCGATGGAAGGCACTGGTTCTGCACCATAAACTAGGCCCTTTACATGTCCCTATAAAAGGAAGTCCAGCGGGTTGCAATCTGGGGACCGTGGGGGCCAAGCTCTGCCAATCCACCGATTGGGAAACACTGTATCTAAATAATCGCGGACGATGACTCGAAAATGAGGAGGGCCCCATCGCGCATAAACCACATTTGTTGATGAACTTGTAAAGGCACGTCCTCCACTATTGCAGGCAATTCGTTCTGTAGGAAGTTTAAATATGTGGCACCATTCAAAATTCGCGGTAAAATAAAAGGACCAATTAAAGTATCTCCTACTATTTCTGCCCATGTGTTTACGCTGAACTGTTCCTGGTGTCGAGATTCTCTGATCATGTGTGGATTTTCTAGTGCCCAAATATGAACGTTTTGGTAATTCACTACTACGTCGCGTGCAAAGTGAGGCTTCGTTGGTAAAAAGTATACGAGATAAAAATGCAGGATCCCTAGTTCAGTTGCGCGGTATCCATCGGGAGAACTGCAATCGCCGTGGAAAATTTCGGGAAGCAAACCTTGGACGCGCTGGATATGATATGGGTATAGCATGTTTACGTGTAAAACCCTCCAGGCAGTTGAATGGGGAACATCCAAATCCCGTGCTATTTGTCGAGTGCTCATACCAGGATTTTCATCTCTAACATTTAAAATCTCTTCATCTCTTACTGGATTACGTGCTTGTCACGGTCTGCCAGCATCGTGCCTTGGAGTCTGAAATCTGCCGTATTCCCGAAGGTGCTGATGGGAATTTACAAAAGTTTTATAGTTGGGAAGCCGGAGATTAGGAAATCTTAGCGCGTACAACCTCTGAGCTTCAAGTCTGTTACCATTAGCCGGACCATAAACAAAATGGATGTCAGCCAGATGTTCAAAAGAATATGGTTCATTTTCCATTTTAATGTCGAACAAATACACGATGAGACATCCACCAACTTCCAAATAATGTCACATGCTTCAAAACAAACCTAAACGTCAAAATGAAAATAGCAGTCAAAGCCCACTAATTCTCTTTTTCATTGTTTCGTTGAAAAATTCAATTACCCAACTTTAGCAAATTATAAAAAATGATTTGACTTTTTTTCTCGATAACGGTCGCAGATGCGTAAAAATTACAAGAGACAAAAAAAATTATAAACAAAACAAAGAATTCATTTCATATGTTAGAATTTACCAGCGGGGCACTACAACAAAGGGCTTGACCCCTGAAAAAATATCTCACTGTAGATTCTTTCAATCACTCGGCATACTGGATGATGAACCCTGAAACGTAACTTAAGTTTCAGATTTGATCTTAATATCGCAAAAACTGGAAGAGCGAGAGAGTCAAAATAAAAATGAAACTTTAACGCTCTGTTCATCGAAAAAAAGTCTTTTATTGACCTGAAAAATACGCCCTTGAAATCTTGATACTGAATTTTGAAACACCCTGTATATATAATTTGCAATCTCGGATATGAGACGGATATCAATTTTGAATGCAATCAGGCGATAAATCACAAAATTCGTCATCCATCTTGTAGCCGGCATTTTATTCAAAGTCACTTGAAAAAATATTTTTAGGATGAATGTTCGAATTTATCTGTTCTCAAATCAGCCTATGCAACATTTTCGAAAAAAACGTTAACGCTCTTGCATTGACTTTTAACAGGGATTGAATAAAAAATCAATAAACGTCTAGGCAGTGACAAACTCGAAAACGTCGCGTTAACAGGAATTTTCGTAGATACAAATTTTGGCAGACTCGTTAAAATGAAGCCACACACAAAGTTACAGAGAAATAGTAAAAAAATAAAAAATGGAGCCTGTTCCGTGGATTACTATTGTCACCATCTACACACGTCAAATTTCGATTTAATCAGATGATGATCAGGTCAAGCTTGAATGACCGAATTTGTACCGGCAACACACAAATGGAAGGGCAATTGAATACGAGTAAAAGCTTGCAATACTGATGCATATAAATACGATACTCACCAACAATCAAGTTTGGTATTCCTCCAACAAAAACCGTCAAATCCAGTAAGAAACTCACGCAGCTCGACAATTTTTTGCCGAATGATATTTCTACCAGGGCCACATAGGGATACCGGTTCTTCTTCTGGATTGATGGATGCATTTCTTCGGCGATCACCCAACTTCTTCCCAGAAGAGCTGCTGTGTAAAATTGAACCGAACATACCAAGAGAATCACTGAGATACCATAATAACCTGAAAGTCATTCCGTTGAGAAAAAGTGTGCAGAGGTGCCATAGTACATGTGTATTGATTGCACACGATTTTGTAAAAATGGAAATTGATCAGTTCAAAAAGGCACCAAAAATTGTTTTCGATATTTTCTAGTATAGCAAATTATGGTTGAGGTAAAAAAAATCAACATAAAAACCTGTGCAATTTTCAAATTGAGAAACTGAGTTTTTTCCATTTCTGGAATGTATTCCCCGTTTATAACATTTTTAAATTTTGAAAAAAGGAAAATTGTGGCCTAATTTTTAAATTATAGAAAAAAAACATCCTCGAGCAGGATTTGAACCTGCGTCCTCTAGATCTATAGTCATACGCCCTACCAATTTTGATTTTACACTTTTCATTAACAATTTAAGGGATTTAAAGGTTATAAAACCAAATAGAGCTATCAATATTTTTTTTTTCATTTTAAAATCACTTAAAACTTTTTACATGTTTTTTTACTACAATTGTTTGAAAAAAATATATAAAAATGCATTGTATGTGACATTATCAGAAAAAAAATTAACTTGACCATTGTTAAAAATTATGATTTAAACAAAATATTGTTTAAAAATGCATTTTTTTATTAACAGTTTTTTTTGTTACTGAAAATTAATATTAAGGAACCTTTTTTTAAATCATTATTTCTAGTACTCTTTCAAATTCGTATTTTATTATTTGTTTATTTTATAAATAATTTGTTATGAACAAATGAATATCCGTACTCTGCTTTTAGATAGGTACTAAAAAAAATTAAAACATCATGTATCTTTTTTTTTCTATTTTGATATAATTTCAAATACTAAATATTTTTAAGCTTGCCATTTTTCAAAAAACCCACTTTATTTATCCTTTAATGGAGTGTGTTGCAATGATAAATAACAAAAAATTACACGCTTAAAAACATGAGAATATTTGAACTTATTTAAAAAATAGAAAACAAATCCTCAAAAAGTCATACATGATTGTTTTTTTAGTATTAAAAAAATATAGTACGGATATTTATTTGTTTCTAACGAATTATTCATTAAATAAAGAAATAAAAAATAAACAATTTTGTTTCAGAATTGGAAAGAGCCCTAGAAATAATGATTGAAAAAAATGGTACCTTAATATAAATTTTTAGCAAACAAAAATGAATTAAATAAAAAAATGCGTTTCTAAACAATATATTTTATTTTAAAGAAACGATTTTTTCCTTGAAAATCATAATTTTAATCAATGGTCAAATTCTCGAAAAGAAATTTTTGATAATGACATAAATAATGTGATTGTTTATATTTTTTATACAATTGGTGTAACACATTTAGAAAAATATTTTTAAATAGTTTTCATTGATTACACAGGTTTATAAGAAATGTGGGTCTAGGTCCCCGAAGTCAAATTTTGATTCCTCACAAGTAACTAACGAAGAGAAATGTTCAATTAGATAAAGTTTGCTTCTGTAGGAACCAGAAAAATATGTCAGAGTTGGAAAACAAAATTACCTATTATTTCAGTTGAATTAACTTTAGTTTCGCATTTGAATCACTTTTATAAAAAAATCAAAATTAGTACTCAAACTACAAATCTTAAAAAGTTGATAAAAACCGTCAAAAAATTTATATTCTTTGTATTTCTTCTACGATTGAGTGAACTTCACCGTATCAAACCCCAAAGGTAATCGCCCATTATGTTCTCTGATAACGTCGTTCAAAGTCCATCACATCTTGGTGAAAACGTTCTTCTTGTTCCTCTGAATATGCATCCATATTCTTTAAATTGATCCAAGTGAGCATATAACATATGAACTTCAAGAGACATTCTGCAGCTCATGAGTTTAAATCTAACATTATAATTTTTCGCCAATTTTTCGTCTCATAATTTTTCGTCCCATAATTTTTCGTCTCAACAAAATTTTTCGTCTCATACTTTCTCATCTCATAATTTTTCGTCTCATGATTATTTGTCTCATAATGTTTCGCCTCATAATTTTTGTCTCATAATTTTTCGTCTCATAATTTTTCATCTCATAATTGAATGAGTTTTTAAGCATAGTTTTGAACAATTCTTTATAATTATCAGC
>JAFIRS010008970.1:0-13140 GCA_018342105.1 Gonioctena quinquepunctata | reverse complement strand
TACGAATCGTATATTTTTCAGCGCCTTTGGTGTTGTTTCTGCTGTACTAATATTATTCATTCCTTTCAAACTTATATCAATGCTGCGTCCGAATTCGCCACAGATATAATTCGATAGCCTTTCAATGACTATAGTGGGAGAAACCAATCGAAGGGGGAAGGTTGCATACTCTATCCTTCAATAGAAAATGATGTCAAACTGGCTGTCATGATGGTGGGAGATGAGATATAATGGAATGCACTATTGCGTCCGGTATACGGACGCAGTATTACGATGGACGCAGCATTGATAGCGGGATGTATATATATATATATATATATATATATATATATATATATATATATATATATATATATATATATATATATATATATATATTTTTTGGAAGATAAGTTTTTGAAAACGAGGCGCCTATTCGTCTGCGACATCTATCCCAATTCAATCGTCATTCACGGGTGTGCAACAGGTAAGATAACACCCTGTATATATATATATATATATATATATATATATTATATATATATATATATATATATATATATATATATATATATATTATATATATATATATATATATATATATATATATATATGTTTGCCTATTTGCACAATATGCACATCATTTCTTTATTCGGAGTATAGTTGAATGAATGGTACGGATTGATTCAATTTTCTAACTGCTCTTTCCATTATTCTGGTTGAACTGTTTTGTGTATAATTGCAAATATGAAATTTTCTCTTCACCAAAATTATTTTCCATCATTCAAACAGCGGCTAATAATCTCATGAGAACTCTGAACTCGGAAAATAGAAGTATCAAAGCATCAACATACTGGAAAATTCAATGAAATCATACGAAATATAATAAACAATAAGACATCTTTTATTTTCTTCTTTATCCACCTCAATAAGTGGTTTATAATCGATTTTTATGATTTCTCCTATGGTCGGTAAAAAGTTCTGGTGACTTCAAGATAGAGCATAAAAAGTACATTCTGATGCATCATTATCATTGTCTTCCTAAGATTTCAGACTGCATAGTTTTGGGGTTGCCGTAAAAAAATGATAAAAAAGTTATGAATTAGTTTGTCAGATTTGAATGCATATTATTGTATCATGATTATTTTTGTTGTGATCATCGTTGCTTGAGATAATTTGAGGTCATTCAAATCCTCTTCATAGATCATAAACTTGATTGGAAAAAAATACAAAGACAATATCGAAATATACAGTAATCAGTAAAGAAAGAGATGCTGAAAAATGAAATTATTTTCACATTAGGCTTTCTATTCCGTGGGGAAGAAGGGTCAATATTACTAGTGACAATCGCTACATGAATAATGTTACGATAGAGAAATTTATCTTCATGTAGATACCTAAATTTCCCGACAAACACGGACATTCAGCTTTCGACGACATGAGTAAAAATTTTTCTGTTAACTAACAATTACTGATTTTTATATTTCGGGAGTTTGATGATATATATATATATGTATTAATGAATTTGTACAGTTATTATTCGTCCGTTTCTATTGCCATGTATAATGAAAAATGGATGGTATTATGATAAAAATGTTCATTAATATCCATTCAATAAGTAGCATGGAAAGAAAGAGAGTTATTCATTGCTTGAGTGTATTAAAATATATAAAAAAAATCAAGTAAATGATCTCCAGAATTCCAAAGTAGTAGGGTGAAACCGGGAGAGATGCCCCACTTTTTGAAAGGGTCTCCCAATTTTAAAACTATTAATTTACCATGAATAATTCCTATGAATATAGCTACTTTTATCTTTTATATTAGACTCACTGGTGTCCGCGACTTCGTCCGCGTGAAATTTGTATTCTTTCTGATTTTCTTTATGTGATTCCATCTTACTTTGAACATTAATTTGACATTTTGACAGATTTCATGATTAAAAAATGACGGATTTTCATACAAACTTTCATCCCTTTTTTCACCACCTTAAGAGTTAAATTTCCAAAAATCCTTCCTTAGTGCTCACCTACAGTATTAAAAAAACCCACCTGCAAATTTTCACGGACCTAGCTCCAGTAGTTGGGGATGTGCGTTCATACCTCAGTCAGCTGAGCAATAATTTTTGAAAAGTGTACAGATCTTGTGTTCACTTCTGACATAATATACACTGAATCCATTCGGATTTTAACTTCTTATTTTTGTATTTGTCAAAGTATTCTATGCAATAATAATTATTTTCGTCTGTATCTTTGAATTGTCATCATCTTCACTGTTTGAAATGTGAATTATTGGTCTTTTTCTTGGCCCTCGGCCCTCATTTACTTTATAATAATAATCATTTTCTTCATCACAAAAGTCAGTCTCGTCATCGTCTTGTTTTCTTTCCGTAACTTGTTTTCTCAAATTTCTATTTTTCTTTGTTAATTTCAGTCTTGTTTCTCTTGTCTGAATTAGTTTTTATTTGTTTTCTCTTCCCTTCAGCATTATATTCCTATTCTTGTATATTTTCTCTTGAATTCAGAATATCCGCGAATAACGTCTTTATAATGTTCGGAATGGAATCCCAAATTATCGGGATATTTCGTTGATTCCTATGTTTTTTTTTTGTCTATTTCATCGGAAGCTGACTGTAATTGTTCTGTAGTCTAAGAACATGCTCGAGCTCGTCCTCCTTCCTTTCTTTCGTATTTTCGTGGCATGGTTTACCTGAAATCAGAAGGCATTAATGAAAATAGACTGTAGACATACTAATAAAACATGATATTTTCGATAAGTAATGAAACACTTTTTTTCAAAACACGCTAACATTATCAGGGTATAGATGCCCCTTAGACCAATATGAAACGATTAAAAAAATATTTAACAGAACATAAAAAAACATTTTATATGTATTGGGGTATGGGGATATATGTCCCAAAGGCACCTATACCGCGAAAAATCGGGGTGATTATCTTTTTTGATATGGATAGATGCCCTTTTATTTTTAAACTAAAATAAATGCAAGAGAGCGATAATTAACACATTGATATAATAAAAATAGAACCGAATTTATCACTACTTACTGAGTTATGCAATATTAAATACTTACCTCTGGAACTTTGAAGCATTATTCGCGTTCGCTGCGGAGATAATCATACGCACAAGCGAGACACTTCTGTTCCGCACGACCGCCTGCGGGGGACAGAGATATGTGGCGCCTACGCTTCTTATATAAACTATTAAATTCTATGTTGCGATTTTTGGAAGATAAGTTTTTGAAAACGAGGCGCCTATCCGACTGCGACATCTATCCCAATTCAATCGTCATTCACGGGTGTGCAAGAGGTAAGATAACACCCTGTATATATATATATATATATAGATATATATATATAGATATATATATATATAGATATATATATATAGATATATATATATATATATATATATATATATATATATATATATATATTTATGGATGAATTTAGAAATAACGACTGAAAATTGGTATGAACAGTGGGGAATAACGGGGATCTTCAGTCAGCTCAAATGTTGAACTATGAAAAACTCTTTAATACGTTGGACCAAGCTTTCGTTACAATTTCGAAACTTCTTCAGGGTCCTAAAATGTGTAAATTACATTATTGAGAAAAAAAATACTTAAAATGAAGGAAGTACTTACAGTAATCTGAGTGGTTGATTAATGAACATTAACTTTAAAAAAACGTAAAATATGTAAATATTTGTCGGAATGGTGTTATATCTTTGACGTTTCGAGTGACATTGAAGGATTTGAAGTGACAACCTATGATTAATCGTCAAAAAATATAAAATATGTAGTGGGTGTGTTGATTTTTTTTATTTATTCTTTGAGAATCATCAGTTTTAATCCATTTGTAAAAGATAACTGTAGATTTTGATAAGATTTTCGATATCTGCTTTTTTGTTCATATTTTGATTGGATTTATTAATTTCAATCATTTCAAGATATAATCTTTTGGAGAATTTTTTTTCTGAATGTAAAACTTGTGATTCCTCGAATGATATTTTATGGCCTGTTTCAATAGCATGTTGAGCTAATGCACATGATTTCTTGTTGAGTCTTATATCACTTCTGTGAGAGATAATACGATTATTCAAAGTTCTTGAACTTGTACCAATATAGTTCAAGTCACAGTTGTTACATGGTATGCTGTAGACAACATTTGATTTCTTCAAATTTGGTGTGGGATCTTTTAACCTCGTATTTAAATTTCCAATAGTCTTAATATTTTTTTGTGAAATTTTTATGTTACTTTCATTCTTGAATAATTTAATTATATTTGATGATAGAATTGCTATATTATGAATTGAAAAATAAATTATCCTTTCATTATTATTTTCTGAATTTTGATTATTTGTGTCATCATTATTAATTTGTCTATCAGAGTTGGTATTGAAAAGAATTCTGTTAAGAAGTTTTTTGGGGTAAGAATTATCTAGTAAAATATAATGAGAATTTTAAAATTTTTGTTTTTTAATGAAGGATGAACCAACATATCGATTCTTTTTTTCATACAAAGAATCAAATTTATTTTCATTCTTTTTGAGTGGAAGGAATGATAGTTTATGTATCTTTCAGAGTTTGTTGGTTTTATATACCAATCTGTGATTAGTGAATTATTTTCTCTACATTCAGATTTTTTTTTATCTAAAAGATTATTTCTTGAAATGATTGAAATTAATAAATCCAATCAAAATATGAACAAAAAAACAGATATCGAAAATCTTAACAAAATCTACAGTTATCTTTTACAAATGGATTAAAACTGATGATTCTCAAAGAATAAATAAAAAAAATCAACACACCCACTACATATTTTATATTTTTTTGACGATTAATCATAGGTTGTCACTTCAAATCCTTCAATGTCACTCGAAACGTCAAAGATATAACACCATTTCGACAAATATTTACATATTTTACGTTTTCTTAAAGTTAATGTTCATTAATCAACCACTTAGATTACTATAAGTACTTCCTTCATTTTAAGTATTTTTTTTCTCAATAATGTTATTTACATATTTTAGGACCCTGAAGAAGTTTCGAAATTGAATGAAAGCTGGTCCGATTGAAGAGTTATAGTCAACATTTACTGACTGAAGATCCCCCGTTATTCCCCACTGTTTATATATATATATATATATATATATATATAAACAGTGGGGAATAACGGGGATCTTCAGTCAGTACAAATGTTGAACTATGAAAAACTCTTCAATACGTTGGACCGAGCAACAAGTTTTCGAAAAATCTGTCGAATTATTTTCACTTTATTCTCACTCTCCTGTGATATTACAACTGAGTATTTCCTTTCCACTACTACTTTGTCCGTTTCTACATTTCTCATACTCATTTAATGAGGCACACGGAATTCTCCCGAATACGCGAAATATTATAGCAATAATATTAAACCACTTCTCACCTCAGAGTTCGTCACTGGAGTACTAACGGTTCTGTTTCCACCTGTAAATAAATTTTTCTTTATTTACTCGAATCAACGTACAAATTGAATGAATTGGGTGAAATATGGGTATCCTTTTAACGGATCAACAGATAACAAGAATTGTGGAATATTTCAGATCTGGTTTCCTGACCTATCATTTCTAATATTTTGGAACTTCGACTGTTTCTTTCCATTTTATCCACTTCAAAAACAACAATACTCACGGAACGCACGTGCTGGAATGAAATTAATGCTAATATATTCAAGTTGCAGCGTTGTCAAGTCTATGGACGCAGTATCCAGCGTGATATGAAAGCTGATGAAAACTGAATATACGAATCGCATATTTTTCAGCGCCTTTGGTGTTGTTTCTGCTGTACTAATATTATTCATTCCTTTTAAACTTATATCAATGCTGCGTCCGAATTCGCCACAGATATAATTCGATAGCCTTTCAATGACTATAGTGGGAGAAACCAATCGAAGGGGGAAGGTTGCATACTCTATCCTTCAATAGAAAATGATGTCAAACTGGCTGTCATGATGGTGGGAGATGAGATATAATGGAATGCACTATTGCGTCCGGTATACGGACGCAGTATTACGATGGACGCAGCATTGATAGCGGGATGTATATATATATATATATATATATATATATATATATATGTGTGTGTGAAAAAGAGAAAATTGTGGCATTTCAGATAAATTTTTAAATTATGGAAAAAACCATCTTCGAACAGGATTCGAACCTGCGTTTCCTATAATTCAATGTTAGTTGTTGTGGTGCGTTACGAAGGTGGAATGGATATCAAAAACTTATCAATGGAGACTTGTGTCTTTGATAGCTCAGTTGGTAGAGCGTATGACTGGAGATCCAGACGACGCAGGTTCGAATCCTGCTCGACATATATATATATATATATATATATATATATATATATATATATATATATATATATATATAATTTATTCTTTGGGAGGTGGTTCTAAGGTTTGGGATTCTTGTGTTAAAAATAAAACTATCCTATATCATTCTAGACGTTTCGCCTCTGACCGGAGGCATCTTCAATACGGATTTTTTTAAATTAGTTTTACATTTTTTTCTCGTGATAATTAACAATGAAATCTGAAAAAAAAAACATTTTGAGCTATGGTGGAAATGAAAATAACAGTGGCTGACATGTGCAAAGGAGAAATGTTTGGTCTGGTCTGTTCTATTATTCATGGCGTTATTTTTTTGTATGGGAATCATTTCGTTTATTACTCTTTTCTCTTTGTTGTTTTCGTGTGCCGGAATTTTTGTGTTATCGACATTAGGGTTGTGATTCTTGGTTGGGATATGTTTGTTTGAGGCCGTACTGGATGCTTTTTTTTCAATTCCGGCTGCTGAGTATGAGGGCTCTGTCAGCTAAGTTTATAACTACCCCTCTTTTTTGGGACATTGAGTGGTTTGAGTTGTAATCCAAGTATCTGCCAGAAGATGATGGTTTTGAGTACAATTCTGTTATGCTTTTGTTGTTGCTTTTTATTAGAGTAGGGTCCAGGAAATTGATTTTGTTGTCATTTTCTTTTTCTATGGTAAATTGTACTTTTTTGTGAAAATTGTTGAATTCGTTGAGGAGTTTATTTAAATGTTAATATGGAACTGACATGATAAAGTCATCAACATATCACTTGAAAAAGAGTAGTTTGAATTTCAATTTATCAAGGACCGTTTCTTCTGAATGCTCCATAATAATTTGGGCAATGGTACTAGAAATCGGGGATCCCATTGCGCATCCACTGATTAGCTGGTAAAAATCATCTTTGTACTGGCAATAATTAGTTGATATGGTTAGTTCTACTGCTCTGATGAACTCATCTTGTGTTAGTAGGGTTTGGTCTTCAAAGAGGTGCCTTTTATTATTCAATACGGTATTTACGAGCTCGTTAGGTATATTGGTGTAAAGGTATACAACGTCTAATGAGACAAGGTTATGGACTTCTGGAATTTGGACATGGTTGGTGGAGGATTTAAAACAGAAAGAGTATTTTATATAATATTCGTTTTGTACAAATATTTTTGATAAGCTATTAGCAAGGAATTTCGAAATGTTGTAGAAAGGAGATTGTATGCTTGATACTCTTAAAATGTTTAATTCAACACAACATCAAACGAATAATATCACTACTAACACTTTCACAACTATTCCATATATACCAGGTCTATCAGAGAACATAAAAAACATTTTGTACAAACACAACATACAAACTAGCTTCAAATCGCATAATTCACTGTACACCCCTATTGAAAGTCAAGATCCAAAAATGAAGAAAGCTAATTTAATATACAGTATCCAGTGCAACGACTGCAACCAAGTTTATATCGGTATGACCTCTTATGTAATAGACTAAATGGGCACAAGTACATGAGAGGATCCAGTGCGGCCTTAAACAAACATATCCTAACCGAGAATCACAACCCTAATTTCGATAACACGAAAATTCTGGCACACGAAAACAACAAAGAGAAAAAAGTAATAAAATAAATGATTTACATAAAAAAGTAACGCCATGAAAATAGAACAGATATACATAACCTCAGCCAATTATACCACACAATACTATGGCTCCACAAATACCTCACATATACCCCCTTGCATAGATAGTCAGTAATATCAACAAATAAAAAGTGTGAAAATAAATACTCTTTCAACAAGTTCCCAACAACAATACGCCTATCGCCCCCAAAAGTCCCCACCATCTCAAATAAGAATAAAAATCGACCCAACAGATACATCAATAACATTAACCGCAAAACAAAACCCCCCAAAACACATTGCTCTCGCTGTCGAATACACTGCCAATTCCATGTCGATCTCAACTATTGTTCTCGAATTAAACTAGCAAAACCTACCACACTATCAAACAATAAATATATATCATATAAAATGAGTCATCTCAACAATGATGATCGCCAGGATATGTACAAACATAATTTTTTTACCGCACCCTTCCCCCAGACCAAACATTTCTCCCTTGCACATGTCAGCCACTGTTATTTTCATTTTCACCATAACTCAAAATGTTTTTCTTTTCAGATTCCATTGTTAATTATCACGAGAAAAAAAATTATAAAAAAAAACCCTATTGAAGATGCCTCCGGCTAGAGGCGAAACGTCTAGAATGATATAGGATAGTTTTATTTTTAACACAAGAATCCCAAACCTGAGACCCCCAAGCAAAAAATAAATATACCAGGATTCAAGAAAACCCACACATCAAATATATACACATATATATATATATATATATATATATATATATACAGGTGTGTGTGAAGGTTATATATATATATATATATACAGGTGTGTGTGAAGGTTATATATATATATATATATATATATATATATATATATATATATATATATATATATATATATATATATATATATATGAATCCTAAAGCGAGACTCCACGAAACCTACAAATTAGGCATTGCACCGTATTTATCTGAACATCTACACGCTGTCCTCTCAACGACAATGCTAGAAATTCTATTAATTTTGAAATATGAGAGAATTAGACACACACACATCTCGAATTCGATTTTTGTATGATTACAATATATTGTTTTTCCTATGATCATTCGAAAGTAAACACGATTTATTTTTTCCTGGGATGATAAAAGTCCTTCCAATGACCAACGGAACGTGTAAACCTATTAAAAATAATTTCATATTTCCATTCTGGACGCCGATGAATTTATCGATTTCTCATCTTTGATGAATAGATAACCTTGTAGATCCACTATACTGAATTCAATGTAAAGCATGAATTCAATATATTTTTTTCCTAAGGAGTGGATGGTACTATTGAACGAAAATTTGAACGCACACACTCCATTCAGTTCATTTGACTATAATAAGTTCTCTCATGTCAGCTGCAGGACTTCACACCGCCTATTCATCATTTGAAATAGCGGCTTCATAGGTTTCACGCAAACCTATAAGGACATCAATCAAAAGCTGTTTTGTGATGATTGATAGTTCATCAAATTTAATGGATTTTTTATTAATAATCAATTTCCATGAGGAGAAAGCACTAAACTGAACGACCTACACTGTTAACATTTTCTGTAAAATTACAATTGTTTCACAATACAACATATGAGTAAAATTATAAATCAGTGTATTGCCAATACAAAATGTAATACAATTCGAGACCAAGACATGTGAGAAAACCTACTAAGATGAGTCGTAATTTAACAATCTTCATGTAGTAACGTGAATTGTTATTTTACCGAACTCTTGGTCAGTTTCCAATAAAAAGTTTTGCGAAACTGAAATTACTCTAAAGTTATTGAAAATTCACAAATATTTTCAGTATTTTTACAACTTTGACTTGAACATTGCAAGATGTATTGTAATTTCACTTTAAAAAAAATCTTTCATACGCGTTCTGTAATTTTACCGGGTTCCAGTCGAAAATTTTTAAACTTTACAAACATTGTTTGTGATTTGATTAACTATAATATTTTTTTGAAGTTACAAAACTATATTGGAACTGAAATTACTCTGAATTTATTGAAAATTTACAAATATTTTAAGTATTTTTACAACTATAACTTGAAAATTACATAATGTATTGTAATTCCACTATGTTTCTTATGCGTTTTGAAATTTTACCGAACTCTTGGTTGGTTTACAATCAAATGTTTTCAAAATTTACAAACATTGTTTGGAATTTGATTCACTACTCAGATTTATGCATCATACGTTGCTAGCCTCTGCGTGTTGGAACTGTGTCTTTAGTTTTCCCGGCTTTTCGGTACAATAGGCGAGATCACAAACTCGTAAATTTGCTTCGTATGTGCTTGGAGTTGGAACATGGAACATAGTGATTAAATATTATGTGTGCCTAGTTTCTCCTAGAAGATATTGTGGAATATTCGAATAAACGCTGCTCTTGAACCCTCAAATTCAGTGAGACATTCAACAGTTTTGCTGCTTCTTTGTTATGTTACATCCTGGCGCGGTTTCCGCAGTGTTCAAACAGGAACATTTTTTTGGATTTTTTTTTTTTTCTTAAAAACTACATCGTTCTGGAGATTGGTATTTGTATTTTTCCCAAAAATTATTAGTGATCTCGCCTATCGGCGTTGACACCGTCTAGACAATGCTGCGATTTTTTACTAAAAATTACAGTTTAGTGTTACTTGAATAGTGAAGAGTTTGGTTATTTTATGGTCCACAAAAAGCAAGCATCCTTTAAATATTTTTTTTTTATAATTCTCATCGTTTAAACATGTGTTGATAAAAAATCACCTATTTAAATGGGGGGAGGTTAATAATACTTGTGAGGCTATTACTAAAGTAACTGTAGGAAGTTATTGGTCATAATCAAACGCCATTTGTTGAAAGTTTAAAGAACAGAAATTGTTGGTCAGTAATTCAATAATAATTAATTTTCTATTTGATATTAGTAATTTTTCACAGTACTCGAATTTGTAGTCATCTGACCATTTGTTCGCTTTATTTATCAATTTTTAATGAGAACTAAATTGTATAGAAATATACTGAAATTACACCTGTATTGCAATATTACTAAACAAATTTCCTATAGATATTTAGTAAAAATGCAACAAATATGTTGACATTTTTTAAAACTTAGTTGAAATGAATTGTGTATTGAATTTACAATGCAGCATACTGAAATTATAAAACATTTTCAATCAAATTTGTTTAATTAAATTAACTAAACAAATTCCCGATAGGTGTTTAGTCAATTTCAAGAAATGTTCTGTAATTTTACTAAATGGAGTTGGAATAGGTCGTGTAACAAATTAACAAAACTGAATTTTATTATTACTATATTGTTATGCGTTTTTTTTTGGAAAATTACTATAACATTTTAATGTTCTGTAATTTTACTAAATGGATTTGGATTTGTTTGTGTATCTATAAATTCCTAACCTGTCTCACTTCAAGTGATTTTTTAACCACTTCCACCTGTTATGAAATGCCATTATACACTCGTCATTAACATATATATATATATATATATATATATATATATATATATATATATAGTGATTTTGTGGTTCTTGGGGATTTCAATACGGATTTTAATTATTTATAACGCTTGCCGCTGGGTTTTCATCGCTATTAAAATTTTGTTACGTGTTTGCGTTCGTAATAATTTTTTTCATTTTTTGTTCGATATTAAATATTTTGCTTGTTCAGCTCAGCAACGCGGTCAACCAATTCCAACGAGAGAATTCTGTATTTTAAGTTGTATGGCTTGACCGTTTAAAGTTACCGCGTTTCAGATACATTTGGTTGTCGGTTTTTCTGGTTGAGTCGCAATGGCGATTGATTTCTGTGGTCCAGCGTCTGTTATGTTATTGTACGGCGTAATGAGCGGATGCAATGATGTTCTGTTCAGCTTGCTTGCGCTATTTGTGTTTATGTCGGGTTTGTTTTCGGTGGGGATTGTTATTGCGGACGGAATCGCATGATACGTTGGTTCCGTTAACACGTGTCATTGAATTTGTTTTTGATAAATCATCTCTTTAAAATTTTGTAGTTCGCATGTATGTTTGAAGTTGTGGTTATCTGAATTGCGGTTCGTTTGTTTGTGCCGTTATGATGTCATTCCAATGGTGTGCAGTCAGACAGGATGTTGATGAGATTGATTTGAGAGTTCTTTGAGGGTAATTGTTTATCAGTTATATGCTTTGTAATTCAATTGTGTTTGTTTAGATTTTTTTCAGATAATCTTCGACGGGAGTAGATAATTGTTTGTTTGTTAGTTAGTTGTAAATTTGAATCTTTTCAAACCAATACCATTATTGAAAAAAGAATTCAAAAATTTTACAACAAATCCCAACACAACCCCCTAACACAAACAAACAATATATCTCACTCCCACATTGAAGGATATCTGAAAATATAAAGAATATCCTAAACAAACACAATTTGAAGTTAGTTACAAAGCATATAATACATTAAAACAATTTTACACCCCTCAAAAGCAGAGACCCCACTCAAAAAATCCAATCTCATATACAGCATCCCGTGTAACGACTGCGACAAAGAATACATTGGAATGACATCGCAACTTTAGGGAAAGACTAAACGGACACAAGTACATGAAAAATCAAGCAGGCTTTAAACAAACATATAATTCAAGATAATCCACAACCCCAACTTCTCCAAAACCCATATCTTAGCATACGAACCTAACCTCAATAAAAGAATTTTTAAAGAGATGATTTACATCAAGAAAACCAAAATTCAATGAATGACAGGCGACATAAACAACTTAAGCCAAATTTATCATACGATCCTTTGATCAACTACACCAAACAATCCCTCACGAAACAACCCTATCTCCCCAAACATAAAAACAAAGAAAGCACAAATTCCCATGCGCGAACGTCCCAACACAGAACAAATCAAATTATTGTAATGAATACGTCATTTCCGCCTCATTACCCCTTGACAATCTGAATAACATAACCAAACACTTGACCACAGAAAATCCAATCGCTATTGCAACGATCACTCCCAACTCAAGGAAAAAGAACTGACAATACAAAAGTAAAACCAAATTTTCATGAAGAAAAACGCAATTAGACTTTAAACGAGTCAAAACAACATACAAACATTAAAATATGTAATTGTCTCCGTTAACAATGTTGGCAAGGTAC
>JAFIRS010008969.1:0-13151 GCA_018342105.1 Gonioctena quinquepunctata | reverse complement strand
TTCCAAAATGGCCGCCGCCATTCCCCGGATCAGGACACTTCCTCCCAACCAATGCCGTTGACGGATATTGGTTGACCCCCCCATTTCAATTTTGCTGTTTCGGCTATTGGATAAGGCCGGCGGTTTATAAAATTTTCCCCCAGACCCATTCACAGCTCCCCACCTCCCCCTTTTCAATCACACACCCCATACACAACATGGCTGCCACCATTCGACCAATCACAGGCCACCCCATCCCCCCCACCCCTACCCACATACAACCCCCCCCCACCCTTCACCGCCATTTTTTTTCACAAACCCCTCCCAAACAAAAACCGCCCATGACCGCCACCATCATCCCTACCCCCACTTCGAAAACCACCCCCTCAACCGCTCGCCAAAACCCACCCCAAAATAGGGGTTGCGCTCGTACCGGCATAGCATATCTACTAGTGGGTCAAATTTAACTTGCAAGATTTGATGACAAACATCGGGACAGGTGAAACTAAAAAATGCCTGTAAAATTGTCAATATCAACATAAAACATGATGAAGTAGAGAAGAAAACTGGATAACACAAGGTTCAGTCAAGGGTATTAATCCTAGTAATGGGCTATTCAAAGAGTGCAAAAGGAATAAAGAGTAAAAAAATTATACTTCAGTTACCGAAACATAGTAAATACACTAATAAAAAGTGCCAAAATCAGATATTACAGAAATGAAATTGATAACAGCAAAGGTGACAATAAAATAATTTGGAATATAGTAAAAGAACTAACAGCTACTAAAAAACAACACGAAGGAAAAACCGTCACTGATAGTGTAGAAATAGCAAACCATAGAGAAACTGAAAATAAAGAGAGTTGTCAAACCTGCAGAAAAAGTTGGCACCACGTTTGAATGGGACTATCTCGCAACTGGCCGAACTGTTAGTACAGTTGGTAAAACAGATTTCTTAGAGTTACCGATTGACATAAGGGGGGTTTTTTTTTGAATGTATTATTTTAATATGGTTGATATGGTATATATAAGGACGATTTCCAATTTTGTTTTTTTTATATGAATGGTTGTATCATATGAAAAAATAGTGGAATCGAAAAATCGATCCCCAATAAAATATATACAGTAATCGATTCGTGAATCTGTTAGTACGTTCGGGGTCAAAATAAAGTTTCAAAAAATTTTTTTCCATATCATGAACAAAAAAAGTTCTTATAAATCAAGAATAATTAATTAAACACTATAAAAAACACATTTTATTTTTATCTTAAAAGGTACAACTACAGACAAAAAAAATAATAAAACTCAAAACAACAAAATTCAAAATTTGTTCAGTCTTATCCCAGTCTTATCAAATCAACCAAAAAAAACAAATTACATCTACAAAAACCTTCAATAATTCAAATTTCTTTCAGCAATAAAGGGATCCTGACTTCGTACTTTCCCCAAAAAAGGATAGGAAATGGAAACCGATGGATGGAAATGATACCAGTTTTAGAAAAAAATTTCTGCAATGATGGATGGAAATAAATATCAGTTTGTAAAGACCGCTATTTTACCTTGTAAAATAATATTTGGGAATTTCAGCGTCAAACCCAATAACAAAACATTCCATTCTCGACGTTGGGTTATAATTAAAGTCCAAAAGTATAATTTCTACCATTAATTTTTCTTTGCAATAACAAGAAAATTCTAAAATTTTACGGGTTTGTCATTTTCGACAAAAAACCGAAATTGGAAAATTTTTCATGTCGTCTACGATTGCGGGCAGCGCCTCCATGCGCGACTGGGCGTACCATAAAACTTGATGGTCAAGATCGCCAATGTTTCAAACAGTCTCTTTATTTTTAATTTGTCTAAGTAGCAAACCTATTTTATAAACATTACACCTCGTTAGGCAACAAGTTCGCAGACAAAATTGGAACCCCTTCGATGGTGAGAATCTTCAATATTTCTATCACCTGTAACAAAAAATTAATTAACTATTATAATAGATAGTTTGAAAAATCATAAATCCCCTGGGCTTGACGGAATTCGGACAGAGCTATTGAAAAAAATTAAAAATGAAATATCAGAACCTCTCACGTTTTAAATCAATAAAATTTTTGAGGATGGAATATGGCTTAAAACTGGTGTTATGAAGCCTTTATTGTTTATTACAATTCATGCAAGTGAATTTTGACCCACTCCTAGTTTACGGATTAACGAAAATTTGGCAGGTGTTCATAATTCCGGTAACAAAGCATTATGGAATTTTTGCTAGAGAAAAAACAAAATGGCGGCTTCAATATGGCGGACGAGTTCTGTGATTTTGGTTCGATTCTATTCAAAATTGGTATGTGGGAGTTTTAGGAGACATATATAACGAATTTTTTGTCTAAATTCATAAATTCAAGATGGCGACGAGTTTTGTGGTTATAGCATGATTCCAATAAAAATTGGTGTGTGTGGGTATTTGGAGTCGACATCATGATGTTTTTGGTAAAACTCATGAATTCAAGATGGCGGCTCCAAGATGGCGACGTGAAAAAACGGATATTTTTTATCTTGCCGCATCAGAATACCTTTTTTATATTCGCGTCAAGCTTCAGAATCTGCTACTCAGAATAACCTACATCAAATAATTAAGTTTTGGAACGTAGTTCCTTATCGCGCGTTGCGAAAGAGGGCTAGACGGAATAAATTAAGACCAAAAGTTGTAACGAGAATTTTCGCTATAGCCGTGCGGCGTGCGCGTGTTTCTCTGTCTGTCTCTCTCTCTCTCTCTCTCTCTCATAGAAAGCAAGCCAGTTATTTTCGTTTCGTCTTCCTATTTTGCTTGAACAGTGTGGTGTCGCGACGATTATTTTTGTTGAGTGTATATAGGTTTTTTGTACATAATAAATAATAAAAAAATAATAACAATAATGAATCCTGACAGTGTTTCTGCACAAGTTCCGGATATTGCTGATGGAGTTAGGTGAGTAGAGATTCTATACAGACAATAATAAATGCTTATGTATTTTTAGCCAGTACGCATTATAACCTCTCTTTACTATTGTGCTAACCAAGTCATACGTGTTATAATCTCTCCATTATTGTGTGTTTAGCAAGTGTACGCGTCATAACTTTAATAAATTTAAAAGCAAATAAATATTTTAATATTACAATATCAATGCGTATGTACTAAAATTGAGCATACTGATTAAGTTTATATTACATTATATTTGTTAATAATAAAAAAAAAATTATTAATACTTAAAAAAAAAATTATTACAATTCCTTCACTAATTAATGGAAAGGAACTTCGTTCCATCCGGGTGTCCCTTGACACCTCTCCAGTTTTATTTTTTTAACATTTGTATTTTCGAATGAATGGCGAAACAGCAAAGTTTTGGTAGGTGGAATATATTTTGAAATAATTTAAAAACTAGTGCTAGTGAATTGCTTGATATCCGGTATATCAGAAGAATTTTCAACAAAACTTTATTCACTTGTCCGTCCGGTTGAGAACCAAGTTTTTTGTTTCATATTTTCTCAATTTTAGAAATGTTGAAAAAATATCGCCCAGACAATAAAAAAACATTTATTCTGAAGAATGCTCCTTCAATGCTCTTGCAAAGGCACCAAGTGACAAGTTGAGGAAAAATATTCCTTATTTTTTAAATTATTGAAAAATTGCAAAATGTCCCATCCTGAAAGAAAACATTCCCCATTGAATACTGAATAGAGAGATTTTTCTGTGAATTTTTTATTCACAGAAAAATCTTTCTATTCAGTGTTCAATTGATAATGTTTCCATTATTAACATGAATACCACACAAGAGATTATCTTGAACGATGGAAACTAGTGACTTAAGTTTATCTTTCAGTCGCAGATGATTTCACATCTGATTTTATGAACATCCTGTTCATATTTTCAAACGAGTCAATGTCCCATCCTGTTCTATGGTCTATTGATCAATCAAAATACAGCTGCATGATGCTGTGGAGTGCAGAACCCTACTAATGAATGCTCGAAATCGATATTCCAATAAACAAATTTATAACTCCTGGTAAACATACTGATTGTAGTCTTTTTATTTACACCCAACTAGGACGACTATTTATTTCAACGCGCTGATGGAAATTTTGTTTGCTGTATACTGAATTTAATTGCCGAATAACATCGACTCTGCTCTGAAATATAATCAGAGAATAACATTCCAATGGCGGAGCTTCATTCCATTCATTTTCCATAGAAAACATATTCGTTATTGGATAAAAAATAAATATTCCTCAAACGACATTTTTTTATTTTATCCATTGACATATCAAAAGAAATGAGGCGCTGCCATTTTATGTGATCCATCTGAGAGCTCAAACTGTTCACAAACTGAAAGTTGAAAAAAAATCCAGGTGAGACGTGTGCCAATGCAATCAATGAAATTCCGTTAGGTGGACCTTAAAATCTAATTAGTCATAACGGAGCACCAGGTTCGATTGTTATATGCCTCAGGGATTGGCTTGTGGACCCCAGTCTCCCTCCGTTGTGCATCAATTTTTTTTTAAATGTGGTAGTTCAGAAAAAACAATTGATATCAATATGGAGAAACTTCACATTGGTGTTGTCTAGACTGTCCAGCTTTTTTTTTTTTTTTATGTTCTGGTTCCCACGAAAAGGGATATCCTGTAATGTTCAGAGAACATCGTGGGAACCTAGGGAAAGAAGGTAGGAGTTGGTGTTCTTCTTGAATTTCTGAAGGTTGTATGCCTCGGGGAACACCTCCCTAGGCAATGAGTTCCAAAGCCTCGCTGTTCGTTGGATGAACGAGTCTTTGGAAAGTGATGTTCTGCAGGTCCCCAAAGTGCCCACGAAGGGGTGTGATGACTGAACTTGACGGGTTAATCTCGAAGAGACTGCCAAAGCAGGAACGATTGTTGATATTTCAGAAGAGCATCGCCCATGAAAATATCTATAAAATAGAGACAAATCGCCAACTTTTCTACGGTGTTCCAGACAAGTGAGCGAGTTTGTAAGCGAGGCATCACCGACGAGACGAATTGCCCTTTTTTGGACAGAATCCAATAGCCTCAGGATATGTTTAGGTGCCGCACTCCAAATATGGGAACAGTATTCCAGGACAGGTCGGATCTGTGCCTTATAGATCATAAGCAGCTGACTGGGGGTGAAATAGCTCTTGGCACAAAACAGAAAACCAAGTTTTTGGGATGCACTTTTGGCAATGGACCTCACGTGATTTTCCCAGGAGAGGTTATTGCTGATAGTAATACCAAGCATCGATATGGATGGCTTCAGTGGTATGGTTACTCCTGACAAAGTTATGTTAGGCACAGTGAGATCGGCTTTTCTAGAGAAAAGACATGCTTGTGTTTTGTTTGCATTGAATTCTACCAAGTTATCAGATCCCCATTCGAGAATTGTTGCTAAGTCCATATTTATATTATTAACATTTCTTCCTCGTTCATTTCTGGTTTCACGGGCTGATATAGGGGCCCTGGAAGAGAAAGCGGTATGGAGGGTACTACTTTCAACAGGTCGTTGAGGTGAAGTAGAAATAGTGTTGGTGCGAGGATAGATCCTTGCGGAACACCAGCATTTATGAGTAGAGTGTCAGATGAAACTCCATCGACCACTACATGGAGAGACCTGTTTGAGAGAAAAATAGCAAGCAGAGAACCCAGCTGAGGGGGCAAGCCATACGACGGAAGCTTGGCGAGGAGTCCCAGCTGTTGTATTGGTTTGAGTGTATGATCGAAAATAAGATAAAAAGTTTGAAAAACTGTAACCCGACTACGGAAAACTAAATAAACTAATAACTTTTTAACAAAAAATTGAACCGACAAAATACGGAACTGAAAAGTAAAAAATAAAATAAACCTTCTGTCTCAATAACTGAGCTCCGAAACTAATGTTTCATTTGGACATGTGTTGTTCCGGTTAGCTCTGTGTTGTGGTATTCCTTTCTTTAGTACAGGTTACACTTCATGGTGTTCGTTGGAATAATTAGTCTGTCACATACGCACTGTTCTTTATTTTGATACATAATTGTTCTACTCTTAGATATATATATATATTTGCAAATATGGATAGGTGACATCAGAGCTCTTTGTATGGTATATTAATTGCTTTGGGTCGATTAACATCTAGTTCATCTTTGTTCCGTGCATGGAGTTCTCCTGTCGCCGCTCCATGGTTTGGTTTTGACAATTCAGTTTGCCAGATGGATGGCTCTTTGGGTGCTGTCAATCACCAGTCATTGCTACCATTGTTTTCACGGTCCTCATGTCGTCTTGTTATTTTGCATCGGCTAATGTATTTAGCCCCCCTAAATTAAAAAAAATGGGACACAGCCCTTACAGGCGAATTCTCAAGTTTTCATTTGGTCCAAATTATGATCTCTGGACTTAAAATATTTTAATCTTTAACCTATAATATAATTATTTTTTTTCATCTCCATGTAAGTAGCACTTATTGTATCACACTACCTATGGATTTAAGTCTTTGTTCTTCTTTTATTGTAGAAATTTTATTCTCCGCTGATGATGAACCTATAGAGGTTCGAAACATGTATACCTAATCGATGGTTTTCAACCTTCCACCATCTGTTAACTAATATTATATTGTGGAGACGACTTCGAGTTTTTCTACTTCATATAATGTAAGTAACTAATTTTGAGTCGGCGCCAAACGAACAATCAACGAAGATCATTAAATTACTTCAAAAAAATTATCAGAATGTCACCGCGCAACGCCTTACCTGAATCTTTTGCTTGTTTGTTTGGCGCCGACACAAAATTAGTTACTTACATCAGTTTAGGAGCTTAGTTATTGAGACTAAGAAGGTTTATTTTATTTTTTACTTTTCAATTCCGTATTTCGTCGGTTCAATTTTTTGTAAAAAGTTATTTTTTAATTTTATGTGGCTAAAAAAGAATCATCCAAATCGGATAACCCAGTACAAAGTTATGCCTGATAGAAGCGGTCAATGGACCGAAATTCAGGGGGGAACGATCGTTAATGGGCCAAAATTCGGAGGGTGAGCGATCGATATCCTCCATTTTGCTACCCTTAGGGGTGGCGTTTCTTCTCAATTTGAGATGGAACCAACTTTGAAGTACACCCTATCCATTGAAAAAATGATAATCATCGAAATCGGACTACTCTATGGAAAGATATGGGTGGTAGGTTGGCTGAAATCTACTAATTACTACCTACTTAATTTTTTATCACTTCCAAAATACTCACTTACCTAGCTTACTTCAACTATTGACTGTTAAATAATATGATTATCTACTTTAACTATTTATTGCTATATAATATAAATTATTTTTGAAAGTTCTGGTAAGTTGATTTCATCACTTTGTATATAATTCCATCCTCTCATAGAATGTAATTATTATTGTGACGGATGTAGGAGGATCTGTCAATGTCAACTACATATGTGTGCCACTGTTCACAGGTGAAAAATCAATCATCCTCTATTTTTCTACCCATAGGGGTGGATCATTTCATTTCAAATTGGAATATGATCAACTATGAGGTATACCCTTTCTGATAAAATAAGAATCATCCAAATCGAAGATCCCAGTGCAAAGTTATGCCTGATAGAATCGGTTAACGGACCAGAATTCAGAGGGTGAGTGATCAATATCCTTCATTTTGCTACCCTTAGGGCTGGATTTCATTCCTGAAATTCAAATGGGACCAACTTCGAAGTACACCCTATTCACTGAGAAGAATATTATCGAAATCGGACGTCTCAATAAAAAGTTATGCGTGATCATACATAAAAAAAATGAAAAAAAAAATTAAATATACGCGTCGACTAGAGAACCTCCTCCTTTTTGGTTTCGTCGGTTAAAAAGTAAGGAAACAAGTTACGTGTTGATTGCTATCATCGTCTTATTGAGTAGACAAATACAATAACGGAAATTGCACCGGAACCACATACATGATATACAGATGTCCTAGATCCACTAGATCAGATCAGATCGAATGCCCTTACCAAATAATTAAGTGAGCTCAAATCCCATATATAATAATTCTTAACCGACGAAACCAAAAAAGAGGAGGTTCTCTAGTCGATCCGTATATTTTTTTGCATTTTCTGTTTCCTTATAGAAATTGAATCTGTTGACATATAATTTTGAAAGGAGCTACTGTGCGTTTATCGCGAAGCTACTGTGCATTTATCAGTATAGAACAACGAGGAGATATTTATCACTATAAAACTGATTTGATTTGTTTTCCCTGAGAAATTTCAGGACTTTTGATTGAATTAAAAATAATGAAGAAAACGGCCATAGAGAATCAACAAAGCGTCATCTTCAAACTGGAGGAATAATCACGGGCTCTCAAAAAATAAATTTCCAGGGATTTCTAGTACTAATGAGCTCTCTATATAATGCATCGCGTGCGAACGACAGACAGTTAGTTGTTTTATCAGTTGGAGTTCAAGTATGGTATTAAAGGATTAATTGAGATTAGTGGAAGAAAGATAGTTTATTTAACTGCATCACATATGATATATATTTGTAGCAGGTCAGAATTCGGGTAAATTCAGTAAGTATACAGGGTGATTCAAAAGTACTCTGACAAACTTCAGGAGGTGATTCCTCACAATATTCTAATATGAATTGTGAAATAAAAATATGTCCGGAAACGCTTCGTTTCCAAGATACAGGGTATTGAAGTTTTTTTTTTAATTTTTTTTTTCAAATAATTTTCAAAATACTGACCCTAATTAAAAGAAAATTGGTAATAAGAGGTTTTTTGAGGTGTCGAATTCTAACCTGACGTTATTATTTTACTCGTAGGGGGCGCCACCTACACGTCTTTTTCTTTTTTGAATATTTATAACTTTTTGAGCGTACTTCTAGCACAATGTTTTAGTAAAAAAATAAATTCTCCTATCATATCTTCGTGAAAAAATACCCTTGTTACAATTTGCTGTAAGCAACCGTTTTCTAGATATTTGGACTTGAAAATTTCAAGTCGATTATTTGATAATCGATGCGTGTTGAAGTTATTACCATTATTTTGCATTTTTCACAAGAATGCTTAGGAAATTAATTTGACATTTAAGTAGTTTTGGTTTTTTGTAGGGGGCACCACCTATTCTATCAAATTTTACTCATTTGAAATAGTAGTTTTCGTATCAAGGGTGCAAAATCTGTATTTGTTTTAATAAAATTTGCAAGAAGAAACTAAATTGTATTCAAATAAATTGTTCAAAGTGTCCATCTCCAGCAAAGATACAGGCATTCAGTCTTCTAGTCATTGAATCTCGTACCCGCTCAAAAATTATTGGTTTGTTTCTTATTGTTTTACAGGCGTCTACTATTCGGTTTCTCGGATCTTCCCCGTTCGCTACTGGAGTTTTATAAACTAGTGACTGCAAATGTCCCCAAAAATTAAAATCTAGCGGGTTTAGATCTGGGGACCTTGGTGCCCACGCCTGGTTAGGTTCTTCTACACCCACTGATCCATCGATTTGGATAGAGAGTGTTAAGGAATTCCCTGGCAACAACGCTGAAATGGGCCAGAGCCCCATTATGCATAAACCACATGCGGATACGAATTTCTAATGGTACATTCTGAAGTAGTCCCGGCAATTCATTTTCTAAAAAGTCTCTGTAAGTTGCGCCATTCAGTCGGAACGGAAGGAAGAAAAGACCTATCGGGTAATTATCAATTATTGCCGCCCATACATTTACAGAAAATTGATACTGATAATGTATTTCACTAATTGCGTGCGGATTTTCCAGAGCCCAAATATGGTTGTCATGAATGTTTGTGATAGCATTTCGGGAGAAGTTTGCCTCGTCCGTGAAAAGTACATATCCTAAAAATTGAGGATTTCCAGCCAATTTTCTCAAAAACCACTGACACATAGTAATGCGTTAGGGAAAGTCTCATGGCAGAAGAGCTTGTACCCTTTGAATATGGTATGGATGAAATTGTTATCGTGGATAATTCTCCAAACTGTGGACTGAGTAGAATTGGGAGCTTCAGCAATTATTTCTGTACTTGTTTCTGGATTCTCCTCGAGAGCGTGCAAAACAGCTTCTTCCAATTCTGGGGTTTGGACTGCTCGTGGTATTCCAATAATATCAGCTGCCCTCTTGAAGCTACCTGTTTCTGCCAAACGACGGTGGAGACTGGTAAATGGTGGAGCTGAAGGCAGTACTCGATTAGGAAATCGCTCCTGGTAAATACGTCTGTCTTGCTTCAGGCACATTGCCATCCGCAAGGCCATAAACCAAAGGCATATCGTGCTACATGAGCATTATTGTTTAAATAATCCATTCTTTCTAAATTAGTGTTTTAAAATTTACAGAAACTTTAACAAAACAACAAAACGTTTAACTGTCACATAATATGTAATTACCAAAACTACTCACTCAAACGTCAAATGAATTTCCTAAGCATTCTTGTGAGAAATGCTAAATAATGGTAATAACTCCAACACGCATCGATTACCAAACAATCGACTTGAAGAAAATATAAACAGGATGTTCATAAAATCAGATGTGGAATCATCTGCGACTGAAAGAGAATGTTTCCCTTTTCAATCGACTTGAAATTTTTTCAAGTCCAAATATCTAGAAAACGGTTGCTTATAGCGACTTGTAACAGTGGTAGCTTTTTTACATAGCTATGATAGAGGAATTGATTTTTCCACTGAAAAATTTGCTAGAAGTACGCTCAAAAAAGTTATAAATCTTCAAAAAATAAAAAGACGTGTAGGTGGCGCCCCCTACGACTAAGAGCAATAATAACATCAAGTTCGAACTCGACATCTCAAAAAACCTGTTAATACCAATTTTCGTTTAATCAAGGTCAGTATTTCGAAAGTTATTCGGAAAAAACGAAAATAAAAATAAAACTTCAACACCCTGTATCTTGGAAACGAAGCGTTTCCGGATATATATTTATATGGACAATTCATATTTTATTAAGTTTGCCAAAGTACTTTTGATTCGCCCTTCATATATATATTTATACAATTTATGTAACTTTGAACAAAAATTTATTCAAGAGAATAATTTTCAATCGGTAAAATCATAAAGCTAATGCGGAATTCCTGAAATCTCCTAAAAAAGCAAAAAAGCACGAAAGCCCACCGGCATCGCATTCTAAAGATAAGGTACGAAAGTTTCCAAGGAAAAATGTTAACTTCCAGCCAGTGCAGCAAGAAAATAAAGTCATAGAAACATCTAACAGATATGGGCCATTAGCAATTGAAGAAATGGAAACCGCTCCAACCGATAATCCAAATACATTTTGGAATGCTAACACAAAATTACCCTGAACGCACAAAGAAATGAATTGAATCAGATGTTCTAAATGTGAACCTCCTGCAAATATGCATGCCTCTGCTCTTTTTCTCATGAACTCACGTACTCCTTGGAACATGCCGGGACTATTTCAAATAGTTTCGCAAGAAACTATGATGCGATTTCTCAACTGCTCCTCAGTATGAATTGGTGTACTGTGAACCAATGTTTTGAGATGGAAATAATCCAAACTCTTGAGCTCCGGGGACCTAGGTGGCCATGTCTGTGGTCTTCCGCGACCTATCCAGTGATTATTGTAATTTTGGTTTGAATATTCACGCGCTAGAGCACAGAAGTGCGCTGGCGCCCCGTCGTACGTAAACCATTGTCGATTTCTTAGCGAAATGGGAACATCTTCCATCAAAGCTGGCAATTCTTTCTCGAGAAACTGCCGTAATTATGCCCATTCAACCTCGCATGAAGAAAATAGGGTCCAATTAAATAATCACCGCATATTCCAGCCCACACGTTAACGGAAAACTGCTCCTGGTGACGGGACTCCAAGATTGCATGTGGGTTTTCTTCAGCCCGAAAATGATAATTGCGAATGTTTTGGATGGCGTTTCCGGAAAAATTGGCTTTATCGGTGAATAACATTTCAGTATTGAATAAAAATTTGTATGTGTTTTTGTGATAACTGTGTTTCGATCCTGTGCGTCAATGCTGTATTGATTTCATCTACTAGTTCTAACTCTATCTACCAGTTTGGATATAACGAGGTTCGTTTGTTTTCATCACTTTGAAATTGGATATCTATCGCAAGCAATGTACTCTTTTTGTACATATACCGCACAATCAATTCAACATTCCACATTCTCGAAATGTTTATTGCTCATTGCATCGGCAATTGCGGTAACTTACAGCTCTGATCCAGACAGCTGAGGTTAGGCGAACAGTACCCCCCAAAATTTTGTCGAATTTAACAAAAAACAAAACATGATTCAAATTTTTTCTGTCGGATTTTCAACTACTGTAATTGGTTATGAAATGGCATTATATACTTGTAATTAAATATAAATATAAATATAAATATGAATATGAATATGAATATGAATATGAATATGAATATGAATATGAATATGAATATGAATATGAATATAAATATCAATATCAATATCAATATCAATATCAATATCAATATCAATATCAATGTGAATGTGAATGTGAATGTGAATGATGAATGTGAATGTAATGAATGTGAATGTGAATGTGGAATGTGAATGTGAATGTGAATGTGAATGTGAATGTGAATGTGAATGTGAATGTGAATGTGAATGTGAATGTGAATGTGAATGTGAATGTGAATGTGAATGTGAATGTGAATGTGAATGTGAATTGAATGTAAATGTGAATTGAATGTGAATGTGAATGTGAATGAATGTGAATGTGAATGTGAATGTGAATGTGAATGTGAATGTGAATGTGAATGTGAATGTGAATGTGAATGTGAATGTGAATGTGAATGTGAATGTGAATGTGAATGTGAATGTGAATGTGAAAGTGAATGTGAATGTGAATGTGAATGTGAATGTGAATGTGAATGTGAATGTGAATGTGAATGTGAATGTGAATATGAATGTGAATGTGAATGTGAATGTGAATTGAATGTGAATTGAATGTGAATTGAATGTGAATTGAATGTGAATGATGAATGTGAATGTGAATGAATGAATTTAATGTGAATGTGAATGTGAATATGAATGTGAAGAAAGTGAATTTAATGTGGGAATGAATGTGAATGTAGAATGTGAATGTGAATGTGAATTGATATGAATGTGAATTGAATGTAATGGAATGGAATTGAATGTAATGTGAATTGAATGTAATTGAATTAATTTAATTGAATAGAAT